>RJWM01014280.1:0-50776 GCA_004363535.1 Dasyprocta punctata | reverse complement strand
ATTATATAACATTACATATTTTATAATTATATAACATGTAATGTTATATAATGTTAAAATTACATGTTACATAATTATATTAGATACAATCATATTAGAATAATAATATTAAAATAATGATTATAATACATAGTATACAGAGTTATAAGTTTACAATACATTCTACAATTGTAATAATATAGGTATTATTGGTATAATCCTAATTACTATTACTAATCAAATACATTCTTTATATAATCGCATACCTTATTATTAATTGCATATATA
The DNA here is from genome assembly GCA_004363535.1 of Dasyprocta punctata. NCBI lineage: Eukaryota > Metazoa > Chordata > Mammalia > Rodentia > Dasyproctidae > Dasyprocta > Dasyprocta punctata. Next base: position 50,509 of record RJWM01014280.1, on the reverse strand, counting down.
TAAGGCTAACCATACCTACATATGTTTAATACTAGCCTATGATACTCATTAAACATTGTGTTGGGAAACACATTTGCAGTGCACATCAATTTGCAGTCTTCTGGTTCTTCATCAACTCACACAGGCAACGAGGGGCGTGTATGAGATCCTAAATGATTTTGTGCGAGTAAAGAACGCTCAGCACTCTGTATTTAAAGTATTTCCCCTCACGTTTACAGAAACTCTCTGCTCTCCCTTCTCCAGCTCCCAGGTTAGTGCAGCATCAGCAGCTCATTTATTCTCCCTTCTCCTGCACAGCCAGCAAACAGCACACGCTCAATAAACATTTGCAAAAGATGGAAGGAATCTTCAATAAAAAGGATTTTGCAATTTACTTGTAGACTCAGGACATAAAATGAACAAGACAATCCTTTCTCCCCACAACAGCAGCAGAGAATGGAGATTTGCACATAGTTGTTTTAATTGACTTTCCTTCCCTCCTGCTAACGATACAGCAATGATGGCACTTGTGGCTCCTTCCATCCACCCTGAGCCAGAGCCTTGTTGAATCCTCAAGCCACTTTTACAGTGAGTTTTGTTTCCCATTTACACCTAAAAATGAGCATTCAGAGATGGTAAGGAGCTTTCCCGACATTGTATGACCTGCAAACAATAAAGCCAGGGTTCCTGACTAAAAGGCCACTCTGCCATTAGTCTTGGTATTTGTCCAGTAAAGCACTCAAGTTGCTGACGCGGGCACCAGTGTCTCAGAGGAAACCATGGATCCCTGGCCTCAGTCGGGAAGGCTTCATCCACCCATGGTTTAGAGAACTTCGCGTCAGGGTTATCTGGTAAACAGGTTTCCCACCAGACTCCAGCCAGCCAGCCCTGATTTCAGGGATTCTGGGGCTCCTGAAGTGGAGCTCAGACAGCAGGAAATCCAGGGATGGGAGTTGCAAAGGAGATTTTTGGGTCCATGAGAAAGGACTGGTAACAATAGACTGGCAGTTCAAAGTGAGATTCTATTCCAGAGAAGCAAGGGACCATAGACAGATGATTAGAGGAGCGGCTGTGTTTCTATAAAAGGCTTAGGATACTGCTGGGTCCATACTAAGTACTGAAGAAGTGGCAGTTTTTAGTTACAACCATTTTAGGATTGGGATGGAGCCTGAAATTCTGGTCACCACAAACGAGAATTTAAAATAGATGATCCTCTCAGTTTGAGGAAATTGAGCATCACGGACTCAGCTAAACAAAAGACAGAAAATGGACGGCTGAAAAGGGTCTCGAAATGTAGAGATCACCCACCTCCCCAGCCTTGTTCCTCATCCTATGAGAACTCTAGCTTTGACCATAACAACAACAGCAAAAATATCTAGGTCTCCCTAGACACTACCCTGTTGCTCACCACTGGACCTTTGCACATGCAGTTACTACCCCCTGGAATCTTCTTTCCTCTTTCCCCCAGCTTATTCCTCATCATCCTTTGAATCTCAGCCTTGGTGTTAGTTTATTGCACCCTTTATTCCATCATCACAGGGCTACTTAATGAGTACATCTAATGGATCAGACACTGAGAGAGGTGGCAGAAACAGAAAAGTGAACAAGTTCTGCAGGGCACCTGTCATCTCAGAGCTCAGATTTTAATGGAGGCAACAGATGTATTATTAGAAGTCCAGTGCCACACCTGAACTACAAGCATAAGAGGATCAATTCCAATCACCAAGCTGCCGGGCTAAGTACCCTTCTGTTGTAGTCAGGGGTTACAGGGAGAACAACTGATACAGGACACAGTGTTTGTAATATTATTTTATAATAATCACCCAAAGTTAAACACAAGACGGTGCAGGAAAATCCTTCCACAGTACTAAGACCCAGGATAGCCGAGGGCCTGGATCCCACAGCAATATCATGCAAGGGTCCCACTAGAGACTCAAATGCATGACAGTGCCTCTCACAGTACCAACTGGGAATCTAAGAGCCCCCAATAAGGGCTCACGCCAGTTTATTTACGGTTCTGTGGTGGTGGGAAGGCCACAGGTCAGTGGTGGAACCAGAAAGTCTATGCCAGCAGGGTGAAGGAGCTGTGCAGTGGGTTGAGGGTTCTAAGTAGGAGCCGAGAAGTCACGCTCAAAAGAAGAAGCAGGGCTGCCCTGAAGAGCACCACAGCCATCCCCAACGGCGACGAGGTCCCACACTCCTCCGACAATGGAGAACAGTTGAGCACAGGTCAGGAAGCCCAGCGTGACCAGGTTCTCCAGCACACAGCCTCCCCTCCGGAGCCAGGAAGCAATGCACAGTGTGAGGAGCAGAGCTCTCGCAACATGAACCACAGCCACTCTCACCGATGAGGTCCCGAGCTCCTCCGACGATAATGGCCGAATCCACATTGGAGAAGCCAGCGTGACAAGCACCTCCAGGAGAACCAGCGGCTCCAACAGCAACTCTCGGAAGAACCCACAACGCCCGACTCTTCTTCTTCACGCCCCTATTTATGCTGGCAACTTTCTTCAGGTGGAGCATCTTTAACTCAACACCAGCTGAAGCTGGTGCTAAGTTGACCACCAGTTTGTAATCCATAACACCTTCGTACACCATGTGTTTGCAAACATGGAGAAAGCACGAGGTCCATGTTAAAGAGGAGCGTATGGCAAAAGTCTAGAGAAAGTCTTGTGGACAAATTATTTCGTCTTAATTACGTTGTGTGACTGGAGCACGTTAAATTTTCTGCACCTCAGTTTTGCCATTCTTAAAATGGGAACCTAGACACGATCACCTCTATGGTCTCCCCAGTTCTAAGATTTCCAGGTCACATTGCTTCTTAAGCAGAACCAAAGGAGGACTATCTTGAAGAAGCTGCCCAAAGAGAATGCAAGTTGACTCGGTACCCTACACTGAATGAAAAACAGAATTTTCTATTGCTAATTCGACCAATTCCAAGATCACTTTGAAAACAGAATTTTGTTTAGCTTTCAAAAGTCGTTTCCACTGTTAAGCTGCTCATGGAAACCACAGACCTCCAGTGTGGTCAAAGAACAGAAAGGAATTAGCAGAAGGAGTTTGTGAAGATACCAGCAGACACCAGGAGCAAATGAGGAGGGAAGAAGAAACTTCGCTTCCAGAGAACTGGAGGTTTGAATCCCCCTACCAAGGAGGATTCAGACTTGGAAAGAAACTGCATGTTGTTACAAAATCTAGTGCCTGGGACACTTCCCCAGCTTGATGCTTTTTTCGTGACAATACAAACTCCTCCTTTGGGATTCCGACACAGAGTCAGAAACATTTTTCTCGCTGTCATTTGTCTACTCAACAATTCAGTTTCTTCAATTGCTGAAGAACAAGAAGAAATTCCAATCCCACCACAAGGGCCGATCTCTGGGCCCCCTCCCCAAAGGCAGCAAAGAATATTCTGTGTTCTCACCAACTACACTCCAGCATCAGTGAGCTTGGCTTCCCCTTTATAGTGTCACTGCAAAGCTGCTGACTTACACTTGGCCCTCTGTAACTCCCGCGTGTTGAGTACTTCAAAGGCAAGCAGCTAGCGGGCTGAATGGCTGAGGCTGGGGAAGAGTGACAAGAACAGGACCAGGCAGCCGTTCAAGGTGTGAGCACGGACAGCTTTAGCACTTTTTAATCCAAATAAGCAGCAGCACACTCTTTGGGAAGACTTGGTGGACGGAGTCTTATTCTTTCTCTTTTGTTTTCTGTATGCATCTGTGCACCTCAGTGTGAGACACCAGGAGCAGCACCCCACCTTCCTCTTGGGATTCGCTGGAATGAAGATTCCCAGATGCCACCCAGATGCTCTCAAGGCAGAACCCCGCAGTCTGAATTTTAACAAACTTCCTAAGCGATTCTGAGGCAGACGAGTCAAGAACCACGGCTAGGGGCCATTTCTAAGGGCACACTGGTTGGAAAACAGGGGGGACAGCCCCAGCACCAGTGCTGCTCAGGGTACCCGAGTTCCAGGTATTTCCATTCCAACCCAGCTAGGGCCCCCTGTCAGTCTCTTTAAGTTCCCGGTTGGTTTAACGGGCAGCAGGGCTGGGACCCACTGTCTCTCAAAGGTGGGCCCTCCCTCTGCTCACCTGTGGCACAGTGACACTGTGCTTCCTCTCTGCTTAGCTGAAGTTGAACTCACAGCTGTGGGTCGGGTGTGTGGGATCCTGTAGACCAGGACATGACTAACGCGGCCTTGTGTGACTCAGTGATGCAAGAAGAAGAAATGAGCCGCATCCGCAGGTGGTGCCCAACCCCCTACGTCCAGGTGTCCAGCCACAGCTGCTGCTCGACAGCTCTCCCAGCCAGTCACCCCGTGCCCATTCAACCCATCAGCCGACTGCAAACGTGACCGTTTAAGCCTCTTTCTCTGTCCGGCTGCTCCGAGCTCATTGCAGAGGTCCTGGGTTAAGAAGCGCGTGGTGACATGTAGGCTGATTTGTTCCCACTCGCTTGCACAGAGCTGACTGTTTGCAGGGTCCCACGTGCTCTACAAAGAACAGCTCATTTGACCTACATCACCACCTCCACGACATAGGTACCAGTGCACCCCCAAGTCCCAGAGGAAGGATGTGAGCACAGTGAAGTCACTGTCCAAAGTCACATACAGTAAGAGACTAGGCTACAGGATGGTAGGGGTTCTGCAGGCTAAAAGAAGAGAAGGAAGGTGACCACCTCTTGCTGACCAGTCACTCTTTGTCACACACAGGCCACACAGGTCACATCACCCTCCCATCTCCGCATCCCCACACAAGGACAAGCTCAGAGAGGGCAAGGGCTCTTCCTCAAGGTCATCCTGCCATTAACTGGCCACAAGAGGAAGCTCAGGAGTCTAAGAACTAGCAACCAGAACTGGTGTGACCTGTGCCCAAGCCTCCTCAGGGCCCAGCCTGGCTTCTTAGTGCTCCTCGCGGATCCCCAAAATGATGGGGCTGAGGCAGAGGGGCTGGGCTAGGGGAAGAGGCACCTGGCTGAGCCCCACTCCTGCTCGGTAGGTTGGGTGCTAGCAGCTACCCCATGAGGTGAAGAGCAGGTGGGGGGTAACGTGTTGTGACTCACCTGCGTCAACCCAAAGCAGGTGTTCAGTAAGCTGTCTTCTTCCCCAGGGAACCCCAACACCCAGCCTTCGGGGGACCCTTCTGGGACTTCCCCAGAGGGCTTCTCTCTTCTGCTTCATCCCCAAACTCACTCTCATCACTGCCGACCTTCCTGTGCTCCGCTGTGGTTCCTGGCCCATCCTCCTCCCTCCTTCTCTTCTTCCTCTGCCCTCTGCTTGCTTTCCTCCTTCCTTTCTCTTTCTCCTTCTCCTTCTTTCTCCCTTTGTTACCTCCAGCCAGCCTGTGATCTCCTTGAGGAAGGAGTATCTCCATCCCCAGTCTCTGGTCCCCTGTGTGGATCTCAGCAACTGAGGACTGACAGAGTAGACAGCACAAAAGCCACAAGTCTGCTGAGCAAAGAGCCAGGTGATCAAGAAAGGCTCACAGCATCAGAGGGAGACAGAGAGTAGGAACGGAGGGTGCACGCCCTTTCTAGAAATGGCAAGGCTCAGAAGGAAGACCCAGCTGCTAAACATGGGAAGCCTATTAGGATACAATAGGTGCAGGCGTAGAAACATATTCTGCGAGGAGCCACCAGGTGCTTACTGCAGTGGTGCGTGGCACTGGCCCTCCCGAGGCCATCTGCAGATGTCCCTAAACTGGGCTGAGCTGAGCCTGCCCCTCTCCCAGCCCTCTCATCCCATGACCACCTGTGAGCTGGAATTTGCTTCCAAGCACCACACAAGCTGTGAGAGGCACTCACTAAAGGACTCTGTAACAGCAGCTTCCACTCCCCAGCACAGTTCTCTCCCTCTCTCTCTCTCTTTCTTTTTCTGTCCTGGGAATCAAACTCAGGACCTTGTGCTTGCCAGGCAGGCGCTGTGCTACTGACCTATATCCCCCAGTCCCCCAACATAGTTCTGCTTCTGTCCCTGTGTCCAGAACCCAGCCGCATCCCTCATAGCTGCGTTTCCCGGCCACAGTCATCCCAGGGTACAGGAGACAGCTCTGTGGTCAGGAGTGGGAGAGAAGGGATTCTTGTTTCCCAAAGCATCTCTGGGGAGGTGGACCAGGGAGCCTGGGTCTCCTGGGATTGTCACCATGACAACCAAGAGAGAGAGCATCTTTAGTGCTCTGGCCAGGCCGGGCCCAGTATGGATTCAGGGTGGGGCACATCTGTGGCTCGAGTCGGCAGGTTGTGGTTTTATTTGGGCAACAAAGAGAGGCAGCCCTGAGATAGGAGCAGGGAGTGAAACACAGGTGTGGCCCCCCGGGGAAAACGGGGAAATAGGGAGGAGGCAGATGCTTAGCGGCCATGCAGGGAGCCCTGGACACACAGGAGCAGACCCTTGAGTCCTTGTCCTTTTTCCACCACCTCAGGGCTTATGCCCAGAGTCCCTGACATGAACAGAAGGGGCCAGACAGTGAAGGCCCTATCCGAGGCAGCTCAGCATTTGGAGGAGAAGGAGTTGGAAGTCTGAATGTGAAACCAAGCTATAACACTGAAGGGATGCGTGACTTCAGAAAGCTACTTCACCTCCCTGAGCCTCAGTGATCTCATCTATAACCTGGAGAACGGGCTGCCTACCAGGAAGGAAGGTTAGAAGCTTGCATGCTACAGGCTAAGGCACTGAGCACAGCATCAGGCAGAAAGCAGGTGCTCAGTCAACTTTAGAGCTCTTTTCCTTACTCAAAAGACCATTCCATCCTGTGTTTAGGATCTGCAGTCTGCCAATTCCAGGTTATGTGGCTTTCCTTGGGCCCTCAGGGATTGATGATTATCAACTGCAGGACAGGTAGCTGGGCTGGAATCAGTTCATCTGTAACCATGGCAACCACCAGCCAGAACCCTACCACTGTCCTGTGACAATGAGAAAGATGTCCTGCACCTCCCTGCAGGCAGAGCTTTGAGAGTTGGCATCAGGAGGGTGCACGTGCCTCACGTGCCTCACGTACCTTGATGGGCTGTTTTTGTGCAGTGTCCAGCCTGCCCAGATGCACATGGTAATGCTAACCCTCGTGGGGATCATGCGATGTCTTGTGACTCATCAGCAATACTCTCCACGTATGGCCACAGGACAATCCCAGCCAACGGATTGCCTCGTCACCTGAGAGTTGGTCTCCAGCAACTGTGCAACTGGAATCCTGGCCAGAGAAAAGTCCGGCCCACCAGATGGCAAAGTCCCTCTTTGCAGGACTCTAAATCACAGGGTCAGCGTCACTTCCAGCCTGGCTGCCCTCCATGCGGTGCATCTGGAGAGATTTCCTGGACAATTGCATTAGCATAGTGGGATCCCGGATTCACATTTCCAGCCAAATGACAACTTGTACCCGGTCTAGACCTGTGGTTTTCATAAGTGCATCTCTTCCAACCAAAAACAATACTGACCTACTGTTAGAGGGAGTGACCAGGTAGACCATGTAATTTATTGCTTACATTGTGCCTCATCTTGAGCATGAATAAGGATGCTATTATTGATTTCCCTTGATCAACAGACATAAACTGGAAGTGTCATGGGTAAATTGGGCCATATAGTCGCTCTAATATTAAGTCAAGGAAAAGAACTTACAGGGTGGCCAGGAAAGAAGAGCTCCAATGAAAGGTAGATTCTGGGCCTCAGATCTACTGCTCACTACCTGAGGAAATTTGACCAGTTATTCTGAACTCTTAGCTGTAGCTACCAAGGCGGGATAATCTTATCGATGTCATCAGGTTTCCATCAGAGTTAGACAGACACACAAGTACACAGCCTTGTTGGAGACGGACACAAACCTTAGGAAGTAGATGCTTCCCTCTTCCTGTCAACGTCTACCATGCTTCCAGCTGCTCCTAAACACGGGGACGTGGGAACCAACATGCCACAGTACCCAGGAGACAGCAGGTGCCCCTCTGGGGCTGTTTCCCCGACTCGGCAGTCTGCCCGCGTGCCTCACTCCAAGAGTGCAAAACCCAAAGGCTCCTCGTTATTCAGCCTCTCAGCAGCCAGAGCTGCAGCCAGAGCTGGGTTTCAACACCTTCTGAAGTGATTGGTGATTTCCTCAGCCAGCACCCACCCAGGGCATGGGCCACTCAAATTCCATTCGTGGCTTTGTTCCTGCTCAGACCCCAGAGATCAACCTCGGGACACTTTCTGAGGCTTCACACCTCACAGCTGAGGTTCTGAACTGGTGTGTTCATTCTTTCCTTCTTTCTGTCCTTCTTTCTTTTTCTCTCTTCCTTCCTTCCTTCCTTCCTTCCTTCCTTCCTTCCTTCCTTCCTTCCCTTCCTTTCCTTCCTTCCCTCCCTTCCTCCCTCCCTCCCTCTCCCTCCCTCCCTTCCATCCTTCCTTCCTTCCTTGTTCATGTTTCCTGAACTCCTTGCATGCTCCCAGGAAAGAGGTAACTAAAGATGCATCCTTGGCCTCATTGTTGGAATAAGCAAGACGACTTTAGTAAGCAATTTTAAAAGTAAAGTAACTTTCATTGCATTCACAATGAAAACCTGTTCCCTTTGACAGGTGACAACACGATGAAGGGCTCTGGAGAGAAACCTTGTAAAATAAGAGGTTTACAATACCATTCACAACCACAGCATGACAACATCACCCAGTCACCGTAAAGATGCTGACAGTCGCCTTCCTCTTCCTTTATCTTCAGCACGTGGATTTATTACTGCTTCGTGGCCTGGGCTCTTTTTGCACATGAGATCAACATACTGCTTGGCCCCGAACAATACTGATGTTAAGGACTTTGGCTCCTTTCCTGCCTGTCCAGCAAGACCTGAAACCAGGCAGTCTCACTCTGGGGACCAAGACACGAGCCCCCCAGGAGCACGGCAGCCAGAGATGGAGACTCCTAGGACAGGTCAACGTCCTGGCACCACCCATGCTAGCCTCCCTCTGGCCAGGTGACAGTTCTGGATTCAGCTTCTTCCAGTAATATTCTCAGGATGGAAACAAATGACACTGACATGGAGAACTAGTTGCCCCCCGAGTTAGCCTGCTCATTTGTAAAGCAACTCTAACCGCATGGAAGGTCTTATTCACATTGTGCTCTAGGTAGCCTCATGTGAATTTTGCTCCTAGGAAGCACGGCACTTGGAACAGATTCCTGAGTCTTGAATCCTTCATTATCACACCTCTGGTCTTTCCAGTGTCACTCCTACATCCTGGGTCTCCTCTCTTCCAGTCTGGGTTCATTCAACTTTTGTCTTTGGTGAACAGAACTGTGTACAGTGGATGACAGTCTGGAGGGTGATGATCTTCTCCAAAGTGGCACAGTGGGATCACGTCCCGCTACTTGGGCAGCAGCAGTTCTAAATATTTCTGTGCTCACAGCCCACTTCTGTATAATAGAGTAGCACATCTGAATGGATCAAATACTTCAGAATACCACTCAGAAAGTGGGAGTGTGGATGATACTGTGATTCTCAATTGCAGCACGACAGCATCTTATAGCCTCTGTAAAGGCCCTGGCCCACCAGCTTCCTGTTCCCTTGGTTTTAGGACTAGGTGCTCAGGGGCCTGATGGGGCTCTTTCCACATACGTGCCTGACACACTTCTGGCATGGTCCAGTGGACATGTGCTCTTCCGTAGGCAACAGCTTTGGTTTAGGTTTCTCCTTCATTCACAGCAAATATTGCTTCAGTGCTTTTGGAGGCTTCAGCACCGACAGGTGGGACACATATCCTCCACTGCACCAAAACTCAAGACAGCACAGTCCATCAGGGTTTTGGGGTCACTGCCAGCATGCTGAGGCCCACATGTCAGACGCACTGGGGTGCGGGAGAAGCAGCAGTTTGGCTTCTGTCCCCTGCCTCCTCCCACACATCCGCCGCTTTGGTTCCTAAATATTTACAGGACAGGTTCCGATCAAAAAAGCTAAAGGTGAGTCATTCACAGTTTCAGTTTGCTACATCTGCTTCCTCATCCCCAAATCTCGGCATGACAGGAAGCAATGATTCCCCCAGCACAGCACACTCTGAACATGCTACTAAGTTCTGATGCACTTACGCACTGGAGGATAAAATGTCACCTTGCGTCATAAAGAGCCTGCTCTGAGCTCTACAAAGCTCTTTCTAAAAAGCATTATTAGGAAAGCAATGCAAGCTTATTCCGTTGTAAAGAATGAAATCTAGAAAACACAGAAGGTGTTAAAAACGTCAGTGATAGCGTCAAAGCTCAGACATGAACACAGCACAATTTGGCTTATTTTTGTTCCAGTTGTTTTGCAGAGCGATTATCAACGTCTTTGTGTACCCAAAGAATTGGAGACAGGCTGAATACACCACTGTGTCCCCAGATTATTATTTTTTTTCTTTGTAAGCCTATATTCTATTTTGGTGAAACATGAAAAAAAATTTAACATCATCATTTTTGAATGGCTGCAGCATATTCTGTTGTACATCTAGACTATAGATTCTTTTAATCAATTCATGTCTTACTGGAAAATATGTTATATTGTCATAAAGCATATTTCCATGTCCATCTCTGTACACAGATCTTTGTGAGCTATGGAAGCCAAGTCTATGTCTGTTTTACTTACCTCTGTGTAGTCTGCATCTGGCACTCCTGGACAGAATACAGATGCCCAGTGTTTGAGTAGAATGTCTGCTGTCTGTCTGTCTGTCTGTCTGTCTGTCTTCAGAAGCTATTAACGTGGTTAGGGTCACATCCTGGATTTTAAGGGACATCTCTACCAGTATGTAATTATGAAGGTCACAGGATCAGCAAAGTTCTAACAAGAGAGTCTGGGGCACTGAAGCAGGAATTTCGGTCTCTGGTCCACACAGCGATGACATGGAACCTGCCAAGGACTACTGCCCTTTGAGGGAAACATTTGGGTATTGGGAAATCAAATGTGGTTTCTGGTTTATTGGCTCATGAGCTGTTTTAAATAATGAAATGGTGTCCATTCGTGGCTCACGTTTTGATAACATACCCATTCATTAATTCCATATATTTAATGTATCCTCCCTGTGCAATTAAGAACCTCATTATCATTACACAGATGGTCTTTGCCTACAACAGGTGAAGCCCAACCATGTAATATGATCCAACCACTGCTAAGTACGCCCTGTATTATAGATCACCATGCTGCATGTTAGAAACAGAGGTGTCTAAGATTCACCCCAACTTCAAGATCTGTCTAGCACAGGAAGATGAAGGGTAACTGCAGAACTCAGCGCTTGCTATATAAAGGCTGGTAATTCATAGCTATTGGATGGTGGATGGCTGGATGGACAGAGGGATGGATGAATGGGCGGATAGATGGGTAAGTGGATGGATCGGTGGAAGGATGGATGGATGGGTGGACCTCAGGGTTCTTCCAGGGAGGAGTCCAGCTGATCCCCATCCTGCCGACGCTGAGAAAATGCTCCTGGGGACAGGAACTCTGGGCAGCTTGCAGCCTGCATCCAGCACAGGCCAAGCTGCAAACCAGCAGTCACCTCAGGCAGAGCTGCTGTGATCTGCTATCGTGATCCTCCTGTTCCAGTGTCACCCATTCAGCAGGGACACTTTTGATAATTCAATTTGCAATAGATCTCTCTCTTCCTTATTTGCTATAATAGTGACTTGATCCTTGACATATATTCAATATATGCATACACAGGTACATGTATATATATTATGTACACACACACTGATAATAGGTACACATGAATATATATTTGTTTGCTATTTGTCTATCCCTGAGGACAGGGCCTGTTTTGTCTGACCATTGCATCTACCTGCCCACCAGGAAGTGCTAAATGAAAGGTTACTGGATGATTGATTAAGACCCACCACCTGCCTGTGCATCCTCTCATCCCTTCACTCCCCACCCACAGCCCCTGTCACACTGTGGGGTGACGTAACTCAGGATGAGTCCTGAGCAAGAGAATGGAAGACGCGCCTCTCCTTGGCCCTCTGCAGGGGAGACAGGTCTTGGCATGCACAGTGTTTTTCTCACCATGGATTGGGCTCCTGAGAACAGGGCTCCCTTCATTCGCTCCTCCTGAGGCTTAAAATATTTGCCCTCCTTAACGCATTCCTGACCAGACAGGTTTCCTAATCACCTCAAATCTGGGCTTTCAACCTCTCTCCTGTAATTAACTTCTTGGAAGGTTTAGAACTTTCTGTGAGACTCAGGGGCCCCTGGGAGGTACAGATTGCAGATAAAATGTGCATTTGCTAACTCTAGCAGCCCTTCGGGGACTGATCTGCTGGGGCTCTGGAGATGAGGGCGGGGTAGGCTTCATCCCCACCCCTCCATTCCCAGTTGGCCTCTCAGAGGCCAACATAGCCCCATGTTCTATCCGGAAAGACAGTTGGAAGCAAAGTCCCTTCCACACTCCAAAAATAGTGGGGTGGTCAGAAGCCATGAGCAGATGGAGGAGCTTAGACCTGCTGTCTTCTTCCTTGTTTCCTGACCTACATTCGGGGTTTAAAGCACTGGTTTTGAGAAAGACCCATCGGGATGGATTTTACCTGTGTCTGCCAAGCACGTGACGCTGTACTATAACCCATTTCTCTCCAGTACGTTTCCAGCTTTTAAATCTCAAAACGGGTTGATGCTCATAGTTCGCATCTCAAATAAAATAACGCATGCGCAGCTTCTCAGCAGCATGCTTGTCAAAGCTGAGCATGGAGACACACACTGCATTCTTAATTTTTTAACACATCATGTATATAGATTGAGTCAGTAAAATCTGAGAATTTACTACTTTGGTGTTAGCTTGAAATTCATTCACTGATCAATTTACCTCTTTAGCATCATGGAAGAATAACAGAGCTGGGAATATGGAGAACAGAGAGCCTTGGGGAAGCCAACATTACGGGGGGTGGGGCCCCTGGGTGTGATGCAAGACCTCCTTCTCCCCCGTTACCAACTGCCTTCAGGCTTGGCCGTACCTAAGGCTCACAGCTCTCTCAAAGTACCACTCTCTCCTGGGCCCTTGGGCCATGTTTCCTGGCTATGTGGAAAACTCCTGTTTATGTACACAAACTCTTGTTAACTGATCACTCCTCCCCGCCCCCAAATAATTACCATTTCCCCATGAATCACACCCACTGGTTTTATTACTGCACACTCCATACTTCATTCGCATGTTCAGTTGCTTGTTGGTGTCCTACAACCAACTGGGAGCTGTCTCACCTGAGCTTCTGTCTGGCCCATCTTTGACTCTGCAGGGCCTGATACAGGCCCAGGCGCAGAGGAGACACTGTCCATGTGACTATTTCAACTCACCCTTTTGTTCACTTAACCCCAGAAAGTGTTTAATGTTTGCTCTCAGAAGGCAGCGAGCAGCCTGGTTTTGAAGCCTTCAGTCACCTCCTCTGATGGGTCTGGACATGGAACCACTATGTCTTTGAAATAAAGCAACGTCAAGACTTGTCCTTGTACAAGGTGAGACTTCCTTCGACCACCACATCCCAACCGGAAGCTAACCTCAGAATGATGGATCATTTCCACAGGAAACCACTTCCAGGTGCTTCCAATTACGCAGAAAGGCACTGCTTTCGTTTCCTCATTGGAACAATAAAGTCCAGCTCTACAAAGCAGCATTATTTAGGAGACAGGAAGACAATCTGGGGGACCCTCTGGCCACCTCACCGTACAGGACATCCCTGTGTGCCTGGTGAAGCTTGGTGTTTAGGAGAGAGAGTGGGATGTAGAGGTTTATCCCTCCGCTGTCCCAAGGCTACCATCAGAGAGTGGGAAGATCCACTGCGCGCAAAGGGCCAGACGGGGGTGGTGGGGCAGAGGTGGGCGACCCTGCCAGATGCGCGTGGTCCCTGTGACCATCTCTCAATGTTCCAGAGAAACATGATTATCACACACAGGGCTGTAGGATTTCATGGTTAACTCTCACAGCCTTGTAACTTCTTAAAGATAGGAAGTTGGAGTAACTTCTACATGGACAGAGAAAGTTAAAAGTATAAGACAAGCATTGTATTTATGTAATCTGATTATCTGCCTCTTTAAATCTGTGCTAGACAGTCTAACAAGATCATTCCTGAAACTATCGTTAAAAATAGCTAAGTGAGTGTTATGTGCCAGACCTAAAGCTTAGAGCTCACTCAAGGATCATGCCCTCCAGGTCTGGCTTTACTGATCGCCTGATACACACACATTCCATGAGTTTTCTCATCTTACAAACCAGTAAACTGAAATTTAGGTTAGAAAGGTTATAAAGCAGCTAACAGCAGCATCAGGAATTGAACTCATATCTGCAAAATGCAGAACCCTAACCACTGCCCTGTACTACCACATGAATACATGCTAAATATCTGTATTTCATAAATAGAATTCATCTGTAGCATTTCCTCCTACCATGCAAATCGAGGTGCACGCTCTAAAATGGGGGGACACAGACAGGTGTGTCAGCCAGATTCTATGCACACAAAATAAAAGATGAGACTGAAACCGAAGATGAACAGCACCCGAACAATTCTAAAGGGTTGATTCTCTTGTTACTTAACACCAAGGGATATTATTGACAGTCTGTAACTACTGGCTTCATGCTATAGCAAGAGTTCCCCAATCCATCAGGGCACAGACAGCTGGGCTTTGGAAAAGTTCCAAAGGGCAAGAGTCCATAGGTCTGGTTTGGAGATACTTTGGAAGAACAGCTCAAGGGTGACACAGGTGGGTGCTGTTTAATGGGGACTTCCCCGTCCACCCGTCTTTCTACACAATAAACTGGGCTTCCCATCTGCTTGCATTAGCAAACACTAAAGTGTGTAAATCTCTGCTGCCTATTACTCTGAAGACCAACATGTTTTAGACAAAATCACAGGCATCATTTGCTGGGAGCTGGCGCTGCGCTAACGATTCCTTACACATCTCACTGAGCTTCGCTACGGAGGGAGGGGTTACTGTGCTAGTTTTACACGAGAGGAATTTGAATCTGAGAGAAATGGAGCAACAAAAGCACATCTGGTAAGGTCCTGAGCTGGAATTCGAATGCAAGTCAGTCTCATTCTGAAGACTCTTAACTTCTATGCCATAACAAAGATGAGCTAGCGTGAACTAATTGAGAGGACTGAAATGAGTAAATACATGTTCTTTAGAGCTGCATCTAATGTGCTTTGTGAGTTTCAAAGCACGAGCACACTGTGACAGTGACACTTAATTCTTTGTGTCAGGTTCTCGTCTTAGACCTCTGGGCTATAACATTCACATCAACACTGTGATGGTTTGTGTCTACTGTCCCCCAAGCCTCATGCAGTGATGGGGAGCAGGCTTTTTGGAGGCAGCTGAATGTAGAGTTTGTGATTGGCTCATGGTCTAGTGCTGAGATTAGGTGTGTGAGTGCTATACCCGCCCTACGGTGGGTACCTTTGCCTATGATATAAGAGATGGAAAGAAACTTGCTCTCCCCTCCTCTCTTGTTGCTTTTGCTTTCAAAATAAAACTCGCCTCCCCCCTTTAACTTTGGGTGTCTAATATTTTGTCCCAGCAATGAGAAAAGTAACTAAGACAAACACTTTTATTCTCATTATGAAAATAGGGAAAACTGTGGTCCAGGGAGGTGCATTTGACCAAATAGGGAAATATTCCTGTAATTTTTTTTATTGATTCCCCTCTGTTTTCCCCCTTCTGTTTTAAGCAGAGGCCAGGGTAACTTTACTTCTGCCAGCAAACCCCACCACAGGGAGTGGAAGCCAAGGTCCAGGTTGCTCCGCACAGGACCATCTGTGGAGTCATTCTAGTCCTCTTGTTGGCATCTATCCTGGATTTATTACTACACTTGGGGAGCTGAAATGGTTTCAGAAGAAATGGGTGTCCATCAGCTACCTGCTCCAGCCATTTGTTTAACCCATTAGCATTTATGGATTTCTTCTGGGCACTCAGCAGAGTTGTGGGCAATGGGGAGGATTCTTGGAAAGGAGAAGGTAATCTTTCAGAACTAAGTGAACTGAGAGATGTGCAGCAAGGTCCGAGTGAGGGGCAAGAGTGGGAGATTCTCCCACTGGACGGATGCAGAGGCTGGATGCCCTGGCTTCTGCACAATGCCTGATTGTGGTCATTATGATAACTGTGGTAGTGTAGCTTCCCTGGGCAAGGACCGTGAGGGGAGATCTGCACGCACAGCGGGGACTGCAGAAGCTGGAGGAGAACAGGGCAGAGAGAGTAGCTGGGCTGTGAGGAGTTCCCAAACTGGGCTCGCCCTTCAGAGTGTCTCTTGCAGAAGCCTTTGTGGTGGCCCTGCATCCAACAGGACACACACCTCCTAGTTAAGGGTAGAAACCTCAAAGGACACAGCTGCTTTGCTTTCAGGGCTGTTCCCAGAGAAGGCAGCAATCACAGCAGCCAACACCCCTAGAATCCAGGGGAAATAAATGTGCATCTTGATCCAGATAGATGCCCTGTGCTCCCCATCCTAGCAGTGCCACAGTTAGGTAACATTGATTGAATACTTACTATGAGCCCGGCATTGTTCAAATGTTTTACATGGAATGATTCAAACCTCACAAGGCTGTGCCACATGAAGAATAACGACTATGTTATACCCACAGAGACTGACAACACAGCTGAAAAAGAAGTCACAGAAATCAGGAGTCCAACTAAGGAAGTCTGGCCAAAGATGGAATGCTTGGTGACTATTGTTAACTGGCTTTCTGCCTCTCCAAGAATTTAAAGAAGGCAAACACGGTCGGGGGAAAGGGTTAGAGGAGAGGATGTTGCCAGGCAGAGCATTAAAGAAGCTCTCATCCAAGAGGACAAGAGTGGCAGCACCATGAAGAAAACACAGGAGCCTGCAAGAAGGTAGGTAGGGACCTAGAGATCATGGGGTCAACCTCCCCTTGCAGAAGAAATGCTGGGTCTACCTCAGTGACACAAGAAGTACTGAGTCTATGTTGTTACAGAAGAAACATTGGTCTACACCATTTTACAGAGGAAATCTGAGGCCCAAGGATGGGTAAGGGCCATCACAGGTTATCCATGATGACCACAGACCAATGGACAGAGCCCTAGATGCCTGAATCTCTAAACAAAGCCCTCTGTCAACTGCTCTGGGAGATCTTGGGGAAAAGAACACAGACATCTCAGAATCACCTGACTCCCATGTTAGCTGCTCCTGTCTATCTTCCCTGAGGTCTCTTGCATAAGACTTATTAAAAAAAAAGTTAGCAGTGAGTTAAATCTCCTAATGGCTCCTCCTCGTGGCTTTCCAGATCAGAATCAGGATGAGGATGAGGATGAGGATGAGGTTGAGGATGAGATATAATCATTAACATAGCTCCTGTGTGGTTGGGTACCAGCCCAACACTCACTGCTAGTTTGTTCTCTGTCCTCCTCCTCTCTTCCCATATTTTGCCAGTTCCCTGGTTGTGGCCAGATGCCACACAGGTGTCCGTTCTGGTCACTTTCCCTTCTCCCCATTGCCTCCCCTCCTGAGGGTACCACCTTCAAGTTTAGCTCCTGCACAGACATCTCTGGTCTCCTACAGCAGCAGCTCAGTCTTCACCTTCTACAGCCACCATTCCCTTCACTTCTCCTCCCTAGCACCAGTGAGTGGTGGGCCACTTTAGGAAACCTACATCTTATTTACAATACTTCATCTTATTTACAATACTCTGGAAGATTGAACCAGATCTGAGCTTGTAGCATGCCCAAAATACCTGAGACAACTAAAAGGAATAAAAGTCTATTTTGGCTCATGGTTTCAGAGACTTCAGTCCATGGTCAATTGCACCATTGGTTATAGGCACAGGGCAAGGCAAAAACATCGTGGCAGAAGGACATAGTAATGGAAAGCTGCTCAGCTCATGGCAGCCAGGAAACAGAGAGAGAGGGAAGACCCCACATGCAGCAAGGACAAGATGCAGTCCCTAAGGTCACACTTTCATGCTCACTTCCTTGAACTGGGCTCCACCTCCCAATCACCTTAATAACCTCACTTCCCAATAACCCATCAGGTATGAACTCATCTATGGATTAAACCATTGATGAGGTTAGTATCTTCATGATCCAATCACTTTCCAAAGGCTTTTGATCCCATGAGCCTTGCCGGGGACATTTTTGATTCAAACGATAACACCCAGAGACACCACAGTTATCCCTGGGGCTTGTACTTTACAGACAGATGATGGGGACAGGAGGGACACCGGGCAGAGATCAAAGACAGGAAGTAGGGAGAAAGGGAAAAAGGAAGCAAAGAAGAAGGGAAAAAAAAAGGAATGTGGAAAAAGAGGAGGAGAGAGAAGAAGAAGAGAAACAAAGAAGGAAAAAAAAGAGGAGAATAAGGAAGAGGAGGAAGAGGAGGAGAAAAGGGAGACAGTGAATGTATAGCTGAAGTACCCAAGCATATTTTGAGCAAAAGTGAGCAACCAGAAAAAAAAACAGTGGAACTGATCAGGCATGGAGTGAGCTGTGGGAGGGCCCTGGTTATGGTTCCTAGGGCCAGCCTGGGTGTCCAGGTACCCTGGGCTGGAGCCAACAGCCTGGTGGGTACTAGTGAGGACAGAGAGCGCATACCTCAAAAACAAAGAAACTGCCACTCACGACAGGTCTTGCTCATTTCCAGCTGAACCCACTGGACCTCTTAACAAGGCAATAAAATTCCAGAAAGCAACTGTGGCCTTGCGGGTGTGTCTTTGGTGAAGAGGATGAGTCCTCATGGCCCTTCAAATTCCACAAAGACAAGTCCACGTGTTTGAAGTTCCTGTTATATGTCCCAGGGGCCGGAACTCTGGGGCTCAATGCCCTTTAAAGTTTAGTTTTGTCTTAGGTGTTCAAGGTTACTGATGTTTGCAAAGAGACCAAATCCATGGGCAGCGATCGGCAGGCTGGGGTGAAGATGCACCGAGCGGGGCAAGGTTGGCCTTATCCACATTGCCCCAGGTTCTGGCAGCTCAGCACGCTTGCTGTGTGTGGTTTGGTGCTTTCTTGCATCTGAATATAAATGCAGAAGCATCACCAACTAATATTTTGTAATCGGATAATGATAATGAGGTGATGGTAATAAATAGTAATAATCGCAGCTAACGTTTGAATTTTCTATGTGCCCGAGAGCAGGCTAATCCTATTACATGATCCGCTTTATAAAACACCGCGTAAAGACTCGGAGATGAGCATTATCATCTTTTCCATGTGAACAAGCAGGGTCCAAGGAAGTTAAGAAGTTGCTCAAGGTCTCTTACCTGGCAACCCTGAGCCCTTCATTCATTCTACAGTATTTTTTTTTCTTTGTAGTAGTGGAGCTTAAACAAAGGGGTGCTTCACCTTTGACCGACATTCCCAGTCCTTTTTTTTATGTTTTACTTTGAGGCAGAAGTTGCCCAAGTTGGTCTTGAAAGCACAATCCTCCTGCCTCAGATTCCTGAGTCGCAGTGATTACAGGAGTGCACTGCTGAACCCAGTTCGACAAATTCCTCGCACCACCGTGCTGGGTACTGGGCTCACGGAGGAAGACACACGGAAGGGGAAGTGAAGCATCCCTGCCTTCCAGGGCAAAGCAGCTGAACAGTTAACACTGAGGCCAGCACCAGCTCCGAGTCGGCCTGGCTGCTGGAGAAGTCGGCCGCGACAACCCAAGATCTTCTGTCTGCCCTCCGGGGGTTACTCAGCTTCAGGACAAACTCAGGGTGGCCTCAGCTGATGAAGAAGAAAACCTAACAAACCCCACACCATGGAACCCATTCCCCCTCACTCCAAGCAGCACCAGGGCTTTTTCAGCACAGCACAGCACGTAAAAGCACGGATTTTGTATCCGAAGCGAGTTCACATGGCAGCTCTTTCTCTGAAGCACTGTGTGACCTGGAGCCAGTCACGTAACCTCTCTGTGTCCCAGTTTCCTCCATGAAAATGGGGAAGCAACGATGTCTCCCTCATAGAAAACACATGGAGATTACCGAGCTCAGTCTACTTTAGCTCTTCTCGTCTCAAGGGCTGCCATAATTATTCAACAAATATTGAGCAAATGAACTCTGTCTCAGAGGCCAAATTCAGGCTTTACAATATTTATGATAAAGGTGGTTCCTTCAAGTCAATCATGATTTACTGGAAAGAAGTTAAAAGCAACTAGGATAAAAACCAAATGAGGCTTCATCAGAGGCAGATACAGCTTGGAAGAAGTGTGTGTGTGTGTGTGTGTGCGCGCACATGTGCCTGTGTGTGTGTTTAACCTACAGGACATTATTACCACGAGCAATCCTAACTGTTGGTAACAGGTTCCTGGACAGGTGAGTCCTCCGGTCCAGGCCTTATATTGGGGGTAAGTTTTCAACCTCGGAAGGCAAAGGCTCTCCTCCCGGGGTCAGTATTTGGAGAAAGGGAACCCCCAGCAGTAGCCCTTCCTGCTGATGCCCTGCTATAGTTAATCCTCGCCCTTTAATTGTCCACACAGGACATGTTACAGCCACTCTGTTCTCTTTAAATTTTCAAGAGTTCTGTGCCCTATCATCGCAGGCCCTTGGGGACCAGGTGTCTTCCTAGGTGAGGGAAGCCTTCCTTACCCAGGGCACAAGCTGGGGCAGGCAGAAGCAGTGAGGGGGAGCCGGTGTTTCAGAGGCCTTCACTGTGGTGCAGCGCCAAGACCAGTGGCTTGGGAATCCCTAGCCCTGGGTATTTGGCTTCAAACTTGGCCTTCTGGCTAATTAACAGTGTGAACCTGAAAGAGCATGGAGGCTGTGCACCTGGGAAATTATAACAGCTAGATCCCATGGGTATTGATCCTATGCCCATCACCCCTCTAGGTTCACCAGGAACACCCAAGGCTGGCACTAATGTCACCCCCACTTCACACATGAGGGAACTGAGTGTGAGAGTGGTGCGGGAGACAGGGCTGGGATTAAACTCAAAGACCCTGACTTGAGAGCTCATAGCTGGCGCCACTCATGGTCACGCACTGCCACAGGGAGGACTTAGGGAGAGTGAAAGGGGTAACATTTCAAAGGCCAAAGGCACAACTGGTGACCGGCGGAAGTTAGTGATGTCTTTGCTTCCTTCCGGCTCTGCATGCATTGAGAGACAATGACTCAGGGTACCTGGGCCAGGGGATGGTGGAGGGGTGATGGGCGGGCACAGGGGCCTTGAATGGGGACCTCAGTCACCTAGGGCTACGCATCAAGTGCAGACCAGATAATCCTGCGTAGAGACCCACAAGGTTGGCTTGCCTGGACCCGCACAGACTGAAGGCCTCCAAGAAATGATCCTTCTTGCCCACAGGGATTAACTTAATAATAGGGCCCTCTTTAGTTCAGCAAATAATTCTTCTAGAATATGTATTTTTATAAAAAGGTTTGTGATAGACAGCTTTTTGGTCCTCAAATAATATTGCACTCGTTAAGTGGCAGGGACCAGTCACAAAAAGAAGACCTGGACTCTCTGATGAAGGCCTCGGAGCACTAACAGCTTCTTTAGCCTGGGTCCTGGCCCATGTTCAGTGCCTCTGAATCAGCAGCTGCTCCTGCCGTATACTCACTGGATCCTTCTTATTCCTGGTATGAGAATAAGGACACTGAGAAGCTAAGTAGCTGCTCCAAGCAATGAGCTCTGGACATGAGCTAACCTCAAGCCCCCGGACATAGCCACTACCCAGAGGACAGCAGGGGGAGGAGGAGGGCAATGCAGTCTGAGGGGAGAAGAGCCAGGTCCACCATGAGGAGTCCAGGGAGCACTACGGCAGCCGCTGGTCCCCAGAATCTAAGTCATTCCAGAGAGAAGAAGCTGTTTGTGTTCTCAACTCAGAGAGAGTCCACTTAACAGTGAGACAGGGACGGGATTAGAGAAGGGCGTTTCCAGGCTGATGGAAGCCACGCCTTGTGTAACACAAGCTTCCAGGTTTGACACAACACCGACAGAGAACTGGGGAGAGCGATTGATCGCAGGGATTTAGTGGAAAGGGTGGCCTGGGTGTAGTGCGAATCACATGGCTTCTACCCACATCTCACTGGCCCAAACTCAGGCCCAGATTCCAGCTAAATGCAGGGCTGGGGTGGGTGGGGTGGGCAGGCTGGTAGGTTACACTATAGTCCCTGCCTGGGCAGCTGCTCAGCAAAAGCAGAGTACAAAGTGTGCGGGCTAGATAGCTCTTCACCACACTCCCCTCAGAAGCTGCAGTCCTTCTGTGCTATCAAGGTCGAGAGGAATAAGGGGAAGAGGCCAGCGCGGGCTGGGAAGTGACAGGGAGGCAGATGACATGGGACATGTATGCCGGGAAGCTAAGGAGACCGAACTCACCCAAGAACAACGGGAGCCGCTGTGGCTACAAGCAAGCGGTGACAAGCGCAGGGGAGTGGGCTGGAAGAACCATTGTGGCTGCAAGCAGAGAGTTAAAAGAATAAACACGGGAAACAGTGGGCAGAAAGCCAGTTAAATGCCTGGAGCAGTTCTGTGGGTGAGAAAGACTGGGTCTCACATGAAACAGCCCGTAGACAGGATGGAGAGGCCACTGCGCACGAGAAATGTCCTATTGTCTGGAATTCTCCACGTAAAGGCCTCCCCTTTTCTTCTGATGACAGGCAAACCCCCCGCCACTTCTAACAAATCCCCACCCTCTCATAAATGTCCATCCACCTCCACTTTCATGAAGTGTGTTCAGTGAGTGAATGAATGACTTAATGAATGAATCATGGGGTTTAGAAACTTGCATGATGCTGGAGAAGACCTGACCATGATTCTTGGGTTGTTGGCTTGAGTAGCTGGGTAGACACTGGTCAATCATGGTTTTGCTTTCAACAGAACAGACTCCCGTAGTGTTATGGCTTGTGTCTAGATGTCCTCCCAAAGCCTCATGCAGTCCTAGGCAGGGCTTTTTCAGAGGTGGCTTTATCTAGAGTGTGTGATCAATTCATGGTGCAAAGCTAGGATTAAGAGTGCTAGGATTAAGGGTGTGTGATTACTGAATGAATCCATTGATTGGATTGGCACCACCCTTGGATACAATATAAGGGATCAAAAGAGGCTCGTCTTGTCCCTTGTTGCTTTACTACTTTCTGCTCACCATCAACTGTTTTTCCTCTGTGATACCATCCTGCCTTGGAGCCAGCCAATTATGGGCTAAAACCTCTACAAACTGAGCTAAATAAACCTTTCTTCCTTTAACCTTGGGTGTTGGGTATCTTGACTCAGCAATGAGAAAAGTAGCTAACAACATTGTAATGCTGCAGATGGTAGTGTCTTCTCTGCTGAAACTACAAGCCCATCTACAATTCCATATGTCACATTAAGGACCCCCAATCACCCCATGTTCTCGAGGTTTACTGTTAAGGTGAATCATGGTTCAGCAGTCATTAAGGAAAACCACTGGCATAAGCCTCACAATGCCTCTCATTGGACTCTACACCACCCTTCTGTGATTGCTCCTTTGGTGGGGTCTGAATGGCACTGCAAAACACCTCATCCACAATGAATAAAATGTGATCCTTGGGCTGTAGCCATTTAACTCTGTCTGGAAGTTAAACCTTGCTTTTCCTTCCAAGACTCTTGGCCCACTCAG
Source organism: Dasyprocta punctata (assembly GCA_004363535.1). Taxonomy (NCBI): domain Eukaryota; kingdom Metazoa; phylum Chordata; class Mammalia; order Rodentia; family Dasyproctidae; genus Dasyprocta; species Dasyprocta punctata. The sequence continues at coordinate 27,084 of RJWM01014280.1, read as the reverse complement.
GCTCATGCACCCAGAGTAATTTTTCTCCATCTGCTCGTCTCTTCCTCCACACGCCTTGCCTGAGATCCTGGAGACAAAACCAGACCTGAGCCCAGGAGACACTCCGTAATGCATTATCTGGCTCTTCTTGTGATTTGCAATGCAAGCCAAATTAGAAGGAGAGACAGCTGTTTTCAAGTTGGGTAAAATAAAGACAATACCATGGCCAGGGAGGAGAGATAGGCTCGGGGGAGATGAGAGAATTCTAAAACCTATTTCCCTTAGCTGATAACTCCTTGCTGAAAGAGTACCTGCCTGTCTGTCTGTCTTTCCTTCCAACTCTATCTCTCTATCCTAGAATAATTTAGTTTTACAGAGAGGTTGAAGAGATAATACTTCTGTGTAGTTTTTGCTCAGATTTCTTAATAGTAATGCTCTACAGTGTTAGAGTCTGCATTCAAAACTGAGGAATTAACACCATATTAGTAACTAAACTACAGACCTCACCTGGATCTCATCCGTTTTTCCATTAAAGTCCATTTTCAGTTCCAAGATCCAATGCTGGGTACCATATGTCCTCGTTTGTCATGGCTCCTTTGTCTCCTCTGATCTGTGACCATTTCTCAATCTTTCTGTGATTTTAATTACCTTGCCAGGTTTATGGAGTACTGATCAGATATTTATATAGCTTCCCTCAATCAGTCTAGGCCTGTATGACGTTTTATCATAATTTCACTGGGTTATGAGTTCAGAGGAAGAATATCACAGAAGTGCTATGCATTGTATCAGCTCAGGGTGTATGACATGTACACGGAAGTAGTTTGGGTTTTGCATTAAATATTTGGCCAGAGGTGATTCAATAATCATTTATTCAACTCCTGCTTTGGGTCCAAAGTTGTGCTCAGTACTGTGGCTATCAAGAAATCTCCCCTCTCCTCTCTCTCCTCTCCTTTCCTCTCCTCTCCTCTTCTTTTCTCTCCTCTTCTTTCCCTCTCCTCTCCTCCCCTGTCCTCTCCCCTTACTTCTTTCTCCCTTTTTCTCTCTTTGACCATATATAGACTATATGTGAAGCATGCTAAGCCCTTTGGTTCTCATTTAATCAGCACATAACTATCATCATCTTTTCCCTTTACAGAAATTAAGCTGCCCACCCTAGCCCAGCTATTAAATGGTAGAGCTGAGGGCTGAATTCAGTTTCTTCCTACTACACAACCAGGCCTTATGCAGACACCAGCTCTGGCCTTGAAATACTGCTCGGCAGTTGAATCTCCAGGCAGATGACAAGCTCTGAGGATTCCTCTGTAGCTTCCACAAAAGGGTGGGTGAGGGTCATCTAGACAAATTCGTATGGTGTGGCTTCCCATGGGAGGTGGGATTTGAATAGGGAGAGGACAGCATTCTGGCAAGAAAAAACACTATACGTAACAAACCCAGGTTCAAAGCACATGATGTGTTTTGAGAAGAACGCGCCATTCGGTGTGGCTGGAAGGAGGGAGGCTCCAAGGAGGAAGCCACTGAGCTCTCCTTACCTTCTGGTTTTCTTGAGGTACCCCACAGAGGCACATCTCAGCCTTGTGTGCCTGATGCTAAGGCACTGGGCGGTGGAGCAACAAGAGCAACCAAGATGTGGTCAGAGCCAGGGGCACCCTGTCACCCTGATACTCACTCACGTCCAGATCTGTCACCACCAGCTCCCACTCCAGTCAAGCATGACTGATGCTCACTGCCTGCAGCTCTTGCCGCTCAGCTGACTTGATCAGCCAGGAAGAGGACTCTGGAAACTGCAAAGCCTCAAGTGTAGATAGAGACACAAGCAGCTCCCTAGGAACCATCATGCCACCCACCCAGCAGAAACTGAGCACCTCCCAATCAAGGCGCTCGAGTCTTAGGGTCTTGACTGACAGTGCTCATTAAATGGGATTGACAGGCGGTACTCACTGGGAGCCCCCGACAGGAGGGCTGCTCTGTAGCTTATTTTGTTACTTTCCCTGTAAGGGATTCTGAGCCGATTTTCACCCAGCTCCTGGAGATGTGTTTAGGGGTGTCACTATCTCAGGCTGTTTGGATATGCTACAGTCAAGACGAAAACAATACGGTCGCAGATTTGACAGAGTAGTGGGGGCTTCTGTGGGTGCTCCACAGTGGAAAGGGAGGAGGCAGCTTTAGGAATCTGAGCTACTCTGCTCTGATTTGCTGCTCTAACAAATCACCACTGACATAGTGACTGAAAAAACACAGAATTGCTATTTTACAGCTCTGGAGGTCTGAATCCAAAATGGGTTTCAGTTGGTGCAAATCAAGGTGTTAGCAGAGCTGTGTTCATTCTGAAGGCTCAAGAAGAACCCACTTCCTGTCTCTTCCAGAGGCAGCTGTACCCTTTGGCTCATAGCCTCTTCCTTCATCACTAAGGCCAGTGTTGGCAGCAGCTTTCAATCTCTCTCTGGCTCTTCTGCCTGATTATTCCACTGTTAGGAACCCTCGTGACATCAGGCCCACCTGGATGATACAAAATAATCTCTCCATCGCAATGTCTTTACATCAACGACACCTGTAAAATTCCCTCCCCGTGTAAGGTAACATACTCACAGGTGCCAGGGATTCAGATGTGGCCATCTACAGGAGTTGCATTTTGCCCTGTTATCCTGCCTACCACAGCAACCATGTAACAGGTAGCTGTACATCCCAGATGTGTCAACAGTGATGGGAAGTACCTCCATTCCTCTCCAGGGTGTTACAGATAATGGGTAGAAAAGTACCATCATGGGATTCCCCCCACCATGAAAACAGGGGTGTATTGGTCAGCTTCTTGTTTGTGGGACCAAGTAGTTGACATACACAACTTAGTGGAGGAGAGGTTGATTTTAGCTTATGGTTTCAGAGGTTTCAGTCCATGGTTAGCTGGCTCCAAGGTAGAAACATCACGGTAGAAAGGCATGGCAGAAGAAAGCTGCTCAACTCATGGAGTGCAGAAAGCCCAGAACAGGGGAAGAGCCCAAGAGGAAGGAATCAGGAACTATATATGGTTCCCAAGGTCATGTCCCATGACCCATTTCCTTCAAAGAGACCCACTTCCTAGGAGCCCATTCAGCTATGAACTCAGTCACCTCTCCGAGAGTGTCAAGTTGATAAACTAGACTATCTGGCATAAGTGGATAGTCACCTTTTTGAGAATAATCTAATTCAAACTAAAGGGACTGGCTCTCTGATCTTTCCACTGTGGGGTAGGGAGATTCAGTCTCACTCATTTTTATAGGTCACTGTAAACTACATCCCAGCTCAGATGAATGTTCACAGCTGATCATGGTGGAATACACCCACATTCCCAGCTCACAGGAAGTTGAGGCACGAGTATCACTTGAACACATGAGTTTGAGACCATCCTGGGCAACATAGTAAAACCTCATCTCAGAACACGCCACCACATACACACACATTTGCACAAACATACCTTTCTCTAGTAGTGACTTAAACACTGACTATCAAATTTTGCTAGGGGGAAATGTTGCTCAAGGAGCCTCTCCCACCTGAGAGATTGACAGTCCAACCACACCTATAGCCTTTACTTAAAGTTTAAACCAGATTGCATCATTTGGACGCAGGATATCTATTTTCACTAAATTTTACTTTACTTTGATCCTGTTGCATTAGAAGCACAGTGTACAAATAAGCTTTATGGAAGTAGGTGTATTTACTACAACAGTTTTACTGAGGATGATCATTGCTTTTCAGCATATATTTCTTATGAGAAATATTCTTCCAGTCTCAAAATCCACTGCTAGGTATCCATCACTCTGGTAATGGCTTTGTTTCCATCAAATGAATACTAACACAAGGATTTTGCCTGATTTTTACCCACTATTTGGAAGCTAAGAGACAAAGCTCTGGAACAACATACCCTGTGCTTTGCACATTGATTTATTTTCCTTGCTTCATTGTTGTCTCTTTCCCCAGTTACTCACCTGTTTTATATTTTAGTTCTTATTTTTCTTTCTAGTGTCCGTAAACTGAGAATAAGGTATGGTACAAACTTTTGTTATTTCCCAAGACTTTTCACTTTATGGAAGACACATGCTCTTGATAGTACATTCTCTTTGTTCCAGGAAAACACATAAATGAATACAATAAAAAGCATGAAATGAAGCAGCCCCGGTGCCAATGTATAAACACTGACTCTTGGCAGGACTGAGTCCAGCATCATTATAAAGCTGGAGCCTACATCAATAAGATGAAAACAAGTCTCTAGCACTTTGTATGCAGAGCACGCGAAGTTCATAAATGCCAACATTCTAAATGGCTTGCTTGCTGTTAGCAGATTACTAGGATAGAAATTCATTTCTTTCTTGAGGGATATATTTTATGGTATCTTTACTCTTGGTCAAAAGACATCAGCAAGTTTGCTAACGTGATTGAAGATACTCTTCTTAAGGCATTCCTAAACTTTCATATCATTGTTGTCATGGTTTTGGATGTAAGCTTGTTTTCTATAGAAATATACTTTGCCCTGCATAAAGTTCCAATAGATGTAAAAGACCAAGATGCTTTTTAAAAATCCATGTTAGCAAATCCTTCAGTGAAGAGATCACAAAGATAAGCTCAATCTTAAGAGTTTATCTCTGATTTCATCAAACCACAGAATCTCCTGCTAAGAACTGTTAGTTGTTGTGTCTGGACACTGCCTTAGGAATCTCTGTAACTGCAGGGTCTACAGCATCAGATGTGTTTAGTAAGTATTCGAATCAGCCAAAGTGCACCACGGCAGGAATAAAATACACACAGAGTGACTGGCACCCAGTCACATTCGAACCCCAGCAAACAGTTCTGCTCTCTTGAACTCCAGAGCAGCAATTTTGATTTCCATTATTTTTCTCTTTGACAAAGACACACCTGAAAGACAACACCCGAAGTACACCCATGTGTATGTTAGTCTAATCTCTGTCCACCTTAGTCGCACTAGAGAAAATGCGCTAGAATAGAAATGAACGAGGATGTCATTAATATGGGAACCATCTCGAACCCACTGCAATTCATTGAAAAGTCAACTATCCGTGATTTTGGCATTTCAAATATTATTAGACATGGCTTGTGAGGGATCTTTCATGGACTGACACAATTCATCACAACAGCATGACTGAGAGTGCTTCTCACAGAAACTGGGTCTGACTCCCATGGTGTCCATCTTCCTAAGCCCCACAGAAAACATCTCTGAGGGGCACTCATACAGTGCAGTCCCCTATATGAGTTCTTCCATCCACATGAGCACCAACAGAACCATAGAGAATTCTTGCTGATGGCCATTACACAAGAATCTCATTGACAAGTGGGTGTCCCTCCACTTCCACCATTATGACCTTGAGGAAGGTGACTGAGCAGCAGCCGACTTACCACTCCACCACCCGCAGAGTGCACCAGAACAGACATCCCTTCCCGGAGGTTGGCGACTTCGAAGAGCATCATGTAGGCTGTGACAAAATTCATGGGGAATGCAGCAGCCTCCGAGAAGCTCATATCATCTGGGATCTTGTAGACAAACTCCACTGGCGTGCAGACCACCTCTGCCCAGGCATTGTAATTGACAAATGCCATGACCCGGTCTCCAATCTGGGCACAGAAAATTACAGAATTAGTAGATTAGGTCATGGCAGGTTCAAAGACACACTCAAAATTATTGGGAACTGTCCATGGTACAAATATAATTTTTTTTTCTAACTCACTTGTGACCTTTATCCAAGTTCTTTCAAGTTTCATAGCTTTCATTCTTTGATGAAACAAATAATTTTTTACATGTTTGCAGTTAAAGCTTGAAAAAACACTGGTTACATCAGTTTTACAAGTTATATAACGTATTTAATGAAACATGACAGCTCTATTTTTTTCTGTCTATCTTTATGACTACTCTCCTCATCCCCAGAACCAGGGACATTGGTTGGTTGAAGACTCAGTCTCTCCTTGAAATTTAGAACATAACTTAGGTGGACAGAAAAGGCCAAAAAAGTACTGGCCCATCTAATGAAGATAAAGCAACGGCACTGACTCTTCATTCTCATAAAATCATCTTTCATTTGACCAACTTGTGCCTTGCTTTTACAGGGTTCTGGGAATTTCAGTCCCCACAGTCAAAGATGAGGAAATTATAGCCTGGCTGAAGAATGGATTTTTCTTTGATCCCAACAGAAAAGCTACTATTTCCTGAGTAATATTAATGAACCAGACTCTGTAATCTTCACAGTATGTCAGTTATTTAATCTATATGCCAGGTTTTAAGGATATTATCCCCATCACATCCAGGAAGAAATTGAAGTTAAGAAATATTCAGTGTCTTGCCTAAGGTCACCCAGGCCTGTCATATTCCAAATATCTTTTCATTACATCAAAATGACTCCCTCTATTCCTGGACAATTTATTGAGCCCCTTCTCAGTTTTAGGTTCTAGGCACTGGGGACATAATTATAATGAGGTACAACTCATGCTTTTGAATTATTTGTAATTCCTTAAAAATTTCACATGGCAAGTGCTGTAAGTGACAGGGCTAAGGAGGCAAATCCACTTGGAAAGGATATTTTAATAGTGAAGGAAGCTAGCATGATGCTATGATGGTGATGTTTCAGACCTTGGTCTAGAGATAATCAAGTGTGTATCTTGTGGTGGGGAGGGGCAAAAAGAATGCCAGAGTGGCCTGGAGGTGGGCTTGCTACAACTCCAAGGACTTGCCAGGCTGGCCAGTTCTGGGTATCTTACATAGGGCAGCCATAACCTCAGTATCTGGCTGGCTCAGTGTCTACCAGCCAGCTGTTCATCTAGCCAGGTGCTGATGAAGTAGAAAGGCAACAGACCAATCCTGGCACCATTCAGACCTGGGTTTCAAGGGGATAAAGTAGATGAGACAGTGGGGACAGAGTCATTGTGTTCTCAGGGATCTCAGGTACCTCTGGCCCAGCAACAAGGGCATCCACATTGGAGGCTGCACTAGCCTAATTCAAGAAAGACACCTGAATCCCAGGAGCAAATCTCTCTGACCCAGTATGCTTGCTAGCAACAGAGGCAATGTAGAGTCCAAGAGAGGGGCAAGGAACTCATCAGTGTGATGACCAGATAGCTGGGCACACAGGGCTTTCTGGTTGACCCCTTACTTCTTTCCTTATCTTTAGGAATCTTGGCATAAATATAAGCAGCACCTGCCCACACACCCATATCCTCCCTGAGACTCTGCATAAGGAGAAGTCTTTGCTTAGACTTCTCTGTGTAGTCCAGGGCTCCAGTCCTTGCTGTCTTCTCCTCTCCTCTCCCCCAGACCCATGAATAACCCTGGACTCCTTAGATACTGGAAGGGGTAGCCTCCACCTTGATGGTGGCAGCAGTCTGTCCCAGAGAGGAGACAGACAATCGGCCTGTAAAAATAAAGTGTGGCAGTGGGAGCTGGGACCGTGAGAGAGATAAGGAGAAGAGAAGGCTTGGCCATGGCCTCTCCATGTCACCTCCGTGGTCATCGTGGAAAACTGGCAGGAAAACTTGGGAAAGTGCAAGCTCACACTCCCGTGCCTCTGTGCCTCTATTTCTGCAGCTGGCTTTCCCCGACTTTCCCTTCCTTTTGGCAAACCTTTTGCTTTCCTCCAAATCTCAGCTCAGATGCCCTGGTTTCTCTGAAGCTATCATGATGACCACCCTTCCCACAAAACCAGAACTGGCTGTGAGTCAGCACCATTTGCGGACTGCAGAGGGAGAGAACCAGCCCTCACCAGGAAGCAATCCCTGCCAGGAAACCATATTATTTTCATTATTTTGTTAGGTTGAGTTTTATTCTGTATTGTTTTGCTTGATTATGTTAAATCTGATGGCATGAGCAGCTATTTAAAAGACAGCAAGACATGTTACGGTAGCCATTTTGGATTTACTATTGGCTTGCTTTGAAGTCCTTTATTGCATTCACTGTTTTGTTTTCATTGCTTCTATTCTATTCTGTTCTGCTCCATTTTTACTATGTCCGAAGATATCTGCAGCTATTTTAAAGACCAAAAAAAAGGCGTTATGGTAACTGTTGTTGATTTCATAAGGTTTTGAAGTCCTGTACCACTTAGACTGATTTATTTTGATTGGTTTTATTCTGTTTTATTTTCCTTGGTTTTATTCTCTTTACAATAAAATAAATAAATAAATAAACAGAACTGGTCACCTTCTGTATGTTAGTGCTATTTATATATATTGAGGGCTCCTTCATGCTGGCATGAAGTCCTTTATTAAATATACAGTGAATGTCACTGCACTGAATACCCCTGACAACGCTATGTGGTAGCTTTTTTGTGTGTGTGTCCCCATTTTACAGGCTGGAAGCTAAATCTCAGAGCTGTTAAAAATAAAAACTTCTCCAACTCTGCCCAATTGCACATGATGAATACCAGACTTCAACTAAAGTCCATCTGATTCCTCACGTAGCCTTTTATTGCTGTATTATATTAGGCTACTTTTTGACATGATTGGTTCTCCCCTCTAAAAGATGAGAACTCAGGGTGCTGAGGTGGACACTACTTTTTTTTTTTTTCTTTGACACAGGGTCTCAGTATGTAGTGCAGGCTGGCCTTGAACTCACTTATGTAGCCCAGGCTGGCCTCGAACTCACAGAAATCCTCCTGCCTCAGCCTTCCAGTGCTGGGGTTATGGTGCGCACCATCACCCTCAGTGAGGCATTACTCACTTAGGGCTTCTCAATGCATGGCGTGGCGCTTGGCACATAGTGAGTAAGGGGTTATGGGAAATCATCGGAAACAGGACCCTGTATTACTTCTCCAGTGGTGGGAAGCTGGGGAGAAAAACAGCGGAAGCTCAACCCTGGAGGAGCTTCCGGTAATCTCATAGGAAGCATTTTTGGATCAAAAGCGGAAATCACTATCTGGTCTTGATCAGACTTAGGGAAATTCTATGGGACTGGTGACAGCTAGGAGCTATGAATAGTAAGTGACATATACCAATAATCCAGTATGATCCTGAATCTAGATTAAGTTTCTTTATTTACATGACCTTATATAATTCCCATGAGAACTCCATGAAGTTCTTGAACTTTGGGAATATTAATAAACCATTATTATGCCCTTCATATAAATGGGAAAATTGAGACTGGAAAGTGAAGGAAATTTTAGAAAGCAGAACTAGAAGAATTCCAGGCCAGATCCGTGGGTCCCCAGAGCTTTTCCTTATAGGGAGACCCTTCCTTTTCACCGCTGCCAAGTTGAGCTGCTTCTAAGGGGAAGGTTACCTGGACTGACCACTCATGCTGGTTTGAGGATCCAGAAGCAGAAGAAAATACTCTACAACACTCAAGCTCATAGGTGTGAGCAGTAATGAGCCTTCCATTCTTTGAACCATCGGTCTTCAGCTAAACGTGTCTTCTTAGTGATTTTATGGGGTTTCCAGGGTGGCACTGACTCATCCTCAGCATCAGCTGAGGCCACGGATGTTTTCTTATTACTAGTATTTTCGTACAGGAAGAACTAAGGAAACCCTAGCAGGCACCATGCCTACTGTCAACTCCTCCTAGATCCAGGTAAAAGGTCCACCTGCCCAGGAAGAACAGTCAACCAATGGTTGGGTTGCCCTCAACCTGGGTCATAACACAGTTTCATTCTTTGTAGCTGTGTGACCAGTCAAAGTGCCCACGCTTCCTGTCCCTCGGGCGGTGAATGTGTAAATCAGGGACTGACCTCTTCTCCCTCCTCATGAACGGTGAGTGATACCATATATGTGAGCTTAGCTCTTAGGTCCCTCGAACTTGGGAAGCATTCCTTTCCTGCATCCCATTCTTTCATGCTTCTCTGCTCGGAAGGCCGTATCCCACCCAAAGGTATCTGATTTACTCACGTTACGTCTTCATTGCCTATGTGCCTCCCTCCCAATTAGCATCCCAGCCCCACAAGGGCAGGAACTTCTGACCTGATTTTTTCCTACTGTATTCTTGTGCTGAGAGAAGTATGGTTTCTTGCTTACTACTGGTGAATGAATGAATAAAAACACCCAAGAGTATTACTCGGGGCAAAGGGACAGTCACCCAGTGTTCTATTTCATATTTCAGAATCAAACACAGATTTAAGTAGTTCTTAATCTTCTCAAATTAGAATCTGATTTAAAACAACAATAACAACAACCCTTTGTTTTCCTCCTCAGGAAACAAAACAAAGCAAAAACACCCTCAAATATGCATACTCTTGTGGCCTCCCAAATCCAAGGCACTCCTGGAACTCTTGCACCCTATCTACGAAGACCTCCAGGGGGTCACAAAAGCCAGGTCCTGTGCCCTTGCCAGGAGCATTCAGTGTGCAACACCTTACACATTATGGAATGTTAGTGTTGAGTCATCTTGCACGCACACCCTCTCCTGCCATGTGCCAGTTAAACCATTGTGATACCGGGTGTATTGGTTGCTAAGTTATAGCTTCCAAGTACAATGTTCAAATTGCCGTGGCAATTTTGAATTTTGAATTAATTCATGACTTTCATAGATAAGTAGTTACGTTTTACACACTTTTTCTTATAGTTGATTCTACTATTTTATTTTTTTTATAGCTTTGTAGTTCCCTCCTATCCCGATCCAATAACAACAACCACAGTAACAACAAACCTCCTCTTACATGAGTTCTGTCATAGCCCTACAGTACAGATAAATGGTCACAGATTTTACAGACATTTAAATTCAAGCAAAGAGATCAAGTCACATACCAAAGTGCACAGAGTGACAGAATAGTAGGGCCAGGATGAGAATCCTGGTAGCCTGATTCCAGATACAAATAATAATTTATCGGCCGGGCGTGGTGGCGCACGCCTTTAATCCCAGCACTCGGGAGGCTGAGGTAGGCGGAGCGTTGTGAGTTCGAGGCCGGCTTGGGCTACAACGCGAGCACAAGGCCGGCCTGAGCTACATAGTGCGACCCTGCCTAAAAAAATCCAGGGCCGGGAGTTAGGCTCAGTGCCTTAAGCGCCTGCCCTGGCAGGCGCGAGGTTGTGAGTTCAATCCCTGGTGCTGCAAAAAAAAAAAAATAATAATAATAATAATAATAATAATAATAATTTATCACACCTGAGATAAGTGCTACACTGAAAACATAAAGCTATATACGGGAATACAACAGGCGCTACAAAGGCTGGGGATATCAGCTGAACTCTTTAGCTTTCAGTTTCATCAGTTCTAAAATAGGTATTAAAATAGTAACGCTTCTTTGTGAAAATTAAGTGGCATCGTAGACATGCAAAGCGCCCAGCTCAGTACATGAAGAACGGGGAAAGAGCAATGCAAGCTCACTCTTGAGAACATGCATTCTTGGTTCCTGACCTGAGGTTCCTGACCCCATACAACTCACAGATTAATGGCCAGAAGGTGAGATAGGGGAAACAGAAGCTGCTCCAGTGACAGTGAGCCCCTATGCCCGGAAATCAAGGGATGAGGGTCAGGACGTCATCTTCAAAGCAGCATTTGGACCAGATGAAGACTACGGGCCAAACTCCCCTATTCTTTGCAGAATCATGAAAACCCACACACAGACGCAATTCCACAGAGTCGCTGTTGTTACAGAGCGAAAAGAACAGAGTATTGCGACCTCTTGACAGTGGAGGTCTGACCGCCCACCCTCAGATCGCCCATGTAACTTTGCTCTATCATTCCATTTCCTCCTCAGAATGGTAATTTGGCTCAGTCACAGACGCCTTGGCCTCAGAGTCTGAATTTAGGCTTTTAACTAGAAGAGCCTACCAGTTCACCTCATTATATGATTCTGCTCAGAAAAAGAAATCAGTCCTGAGTGAACAATCCCAAGTTACTCCTTTAGTGCTGGGCCGCTGGCAACAACTTTTCAATCCTCCCTTGCAATGGATCAAACCAAAAGAGCTATTCAGCAGGCTGCTGCATGGAATTCTATCTCCAACATGATTGAAAATCCTAAGTCAAAACTACACAGGGAGGGCTGGGAATTTGGCTCAGTGGCTTAAGCGCCTGTCTGGCAGGTGCGAGGTTGTGAGTTCGATTCCCAGTGCCACAAAAAAAAAAAAGAAAAGAAAAAAGAAAAAAAAATTACATAGGGAATATTGATATTGGCTTTCTTCCATATCACATCCTGGCTGGAAACGTGTAGGTAGGCTTTTTGTATTCATTTGTGCAGCCTAAAGTCACCGAAGCAGAAAGGCATAGACCAGAGCTGACCAGAGGACAAACCATGTTTAAAGCGAAAATACATGGAATCAAGCATGGTAAGTAATTCTTCTAAACCAAGTCGAATAACGTCGCCATTTACCATTCTATTCTAAAATAACTTGTTATTTATTCAATGCTCAGGGCTGACACAGTGAGCAATCAGATCTTTTCCTTTGGGGCCATATGGAGGAGTAAAGAACAGATAATATTTTTTATATGCAGCACTTTCAGGGAGAACGATGTGTCTCTAGTTATATTGCTTACCTAGGGATGGAAAATGTAAAGTTGTGTGAAAAAAATGCAAAAAGCTCATTTGCTTCTTTTTCAACATTTTGTTCTGCTGATTATCTGGAAACCATTAACAATAAGACAGATAAGTAAGATAAGATTTTCAGAGAGTCGTCTTAATGAATTTTGAGCACACTGATATTTTCAAAGGCTACTGAAGCTCAGAGGCACTGAGGCTGAGAAACAGCCTGAAATTCTATTTGAAGGGCACCTTGGCGTTGAATTTTACAGGATTCTTCTTTGGTGCCTTTTTCTTGCACTTAGCTATGCAGCATTTGGGGACTAGGACCAGAGGTATAAAACATGGATTTCAGAAGACTAAAAAGTCTGTGGTGACCTGAATTCAAGTTCTGCTACTACACAGTACCCTCCTGACCTTAGAAAATTAAGGGACCCTTCTTAAGCTCAGGGGATAGGACAGTCTTTACCTTACAGGGCTTTGTTAAGGATGAAAACAAGGTAATTTTTTTATGGTTCTGGTTCTGGTGAGTTCCCAAGGGTTAGTTCCCTTTAGTCCACCCTGAGGGAGAACTTAGTTATGAGTGAAAGCTCACAGACTTGATTCATATTGATTTTTCTGGCTCCAAACTACCACAACTTTATGCAGTTGATTGGTTCGCAGTGTCCCAGTTTTTATAGATCTAATGTTATTGTCTTTGCATTATAATAGCAGGAAGCGTCGTGCATCTTTTCACAGACTACAACATGTTTTACTATGGTGAATTTTGAATGTAGAAAAAAGTAGCCAAAATTATACAATAAACTTGTTTTACCCGTTGCCCTGCTACTCACAAGCCCTTCAATCATAGCCAATTCTGTCCCATTGTTAGGGAGCCTGACTCTGATGAGAATCTCTTTGATTCGAAAATAAGACTCCCTTCATTCTTGAAATAGGGATTTATAAATGATAATTCAAATCTATCATTTAAGTAAATGTTTAAAGGAACCAAATTATAAAATACAGAGGCCATTTCCCCCAAACTTTTGTTTCATAACTGATTTTTGAGCTCAAGGTAATGGAAATGGGAGCTGTAAACGGAGAAGGAGCTATGTTCACCCAGTGAATCCAAAGTCAAATATTTTTTTTAATACCTGAATCGCATGACTTAAAAGATGACAAGCTCTGTTCAGCCCATCTAACCAAAGTGTTGCTAGAAGCAGCCAAATTAGTACAAGAGAATTCTTGAGATCTTCGAAAGTCCTATCGTTATAAATGGTTTTAACAACACCCCATAATAGGATAACACTAATAATACATGGTCTAGGTTATTTCAAACATGCTTTTGCATAGCCTTTCATAGTCTCAATGGATTCCAGATGAACATTACTCTTTAAGTCAAAATGAAAACATTACCTCATATCCTTTCACGCTGTCCCCCAGTGCTTCCACAATCCCAGAACATTCAAATCCTGGTACCAGGGGAGTCTTGGGAGGGTTGTCAATATTCCCTTGCCGCACCATCAAGTCAATGAAGTTCAAGCCACTGTGAATAGTAGAGTGAAAAAAAGAGAAATTCAAAATGATGTTCAAAAAACAAAAAGCATTGCCCTGGCTCTTTTCTTCCCTGCCCATGCCTTTCTGTTCTTCTCTCTCTCTTCCTTTTTCTTTTCCTTCCTTCCTTCTTTCCTTCCTTCCTTCCTTTCCTTTCCTTTCTTCCTTGTTGTTTTTCTCATCCAAAGTGTCCCTAAGAATAATGCCTCCTGGTTAGATACTCCTAACAATGTAAAATTCAATTATCCCTACGCAGATAAATAATGCTTTTTTGACAGTAAAAATAGTTGCAGTTTATCTTCTAATACAAAAGATGGTCCCCTTTGTTCCCTCTCAATGTCTACCCAGAAATCTCACTTTGAAAACACATATTGACAAGCCTGGTCATTAGACAGTCCAGCACTTAATCAAAGGTTAAAAAAAGAAGTGGTTATAAACAGACACATGGAAGAAAGCCAGACACAATGGCCACCAGCCAAACAATGATAAAGAGAAAAGACAACTAATTTAAAAGGTCTCAAAACAGCCAGCTAACTCTTCTTGCTCATCCCCCACGCTTACGCCAGCCTCGTGCATAAAACAGCACTCATAATGGTGATCATGAACCATGACTGAGAAAAGAGACAGACTCTGAAAAGAGATTGAAGGGAAGGCTCCATGGATATGGAAACGCCAGGGTGTGTGTTTCAGAGCTATCTGTTACCTTTGGATGAGAGGAATTATTAGGTATTTTCTATTAACACATTACTTTTGAAATAAGAACATTATTGAGTTATAGCAAAGTCATCTGCATGGAAAACCATATACTTGACTCCAGTGAGAGCAGCCACTGAGGTACTAATCTGTTTTATTTTATTTTTTTAACTACTCTTGGGAAATGCACTTAACATCGTTTTCCTAGTCACACAAGGAAATACATCCCTTTGAGCAGGCATCTTCCCCACCAGATGTGACACTAAGGAGCTTCTTGTTTTCATAAGTTACCATCTAAGAAACACTGAGATTATACAAATCAAATTCCTCAGTCTGACTCAAGGTCCATTAGCATCTGGCTACACAGCTGCTTTGCCAAGCTAGACAACTTGAACTATTTTCAAGTACATCTTGCCTGTTCTTCCTTGGTCTCCTCTGGAGCCAAGAAGGCATTGATGAGGTATGACTGAAAAATATGGTCAATGTGTAAATTTTTAAAAATTATTACAGTAAAAGACGCACTGCCATCGACCCCCCTGCCCAAAACATGCCCTCACTTTGAACACGCTTAGCCCACCATTCTTGTCACTTTCTGAAGCACTTCTAGACATCCTCTTTCGTGACTGTCTTTGGTTGTGCCATGGTCACGGTCATTTTGATTTTGAGGATGAACCACAAGTTGCATGGGGTCAGACCTGGCGAAGGAGGTGGAGGTGGAGGAGGACACACAGCAGTGTTTTTATGACCCTGCCTTTCCGCAGAGTGGCACTCGGCAGCAGCGTGCACTGGACGCTTGATTATGTCTAGTGAAGACGCTCTTTAAAGAGGAATTCTAGAACTGCTTTGGAAAGTAGCAAGAACAATGGGGTAAGTGTGTTCGAAACATGAGGGGGATGAATTGTCTATTATTGTAATATATTTGTGAAATTTTAAACATTCACTGTATATTTTGATTACCACTTGTAATTCTAGCTATGTTCTCCAGCCTCACTCACTAGCCTCGTCCACAGGGATGCTCAAAGGCAGGAAGGAGGGCGCCTTACTTGAAGGGTGGAGGCTCTAAAGTCACATCTCGAGGTTCTCCTACCCCAGGAGGGGCAAGCTTCATATCTTGCCCCACCCAGTGCAACTCTTAAGGGTGGCCCCCTTGAAGGCAGAGTGGCTCCTAGAGTGTCTGGCAAACAATCGGTCCAAAGTAACATGGTAAATAAAGTCAGTACTCTAGTACCATCTGCTGAATGGAGGAATACTCATCAAGATAAAAAATGAGGGTCCAGTCTGAGTAATGATTCCTTTTTTAATAGCGGGGAAAAGGGGGGAAAATGCAAGTCAGTTATACTATTAGTGTCTCTTCATTAAAAAGCAAGGCTTGTGCTAATATCGACTGGAGAAATTTTTATGCCCATATCTTGTACCCTAAGCAACTACTTTAAAGATAACAACATGTAATGTATTAACCATTGTTATTCTCTTATTACTTTGCAATGAAATTTTGTTTTACCTTTTTTCCATAAAATAAAAAAAAAGTTGTAAATGAGGAATGGATAGATGTCTGAAATGCATATGTAGACTTCCAAGGGTCCTACTTTAATAGTTAATAGTTATTTGGGTAAGGCGGGCGTGATGGCGCACACCTTTAATCTCAGCACTCAGGAGGCTGAGGCAGGAGGATCGTTGTGAGTTTGAGACCAGCCTGGGCTACAAAGTGAGTTCAAGGCCAGCCTGAACTGCATAGTGAGACCCTGTCTCAAAAAATAGGGCCAGGGATTTAGCTCAGTGGCCGAAGCACCTGCCTGCCTGGTGCAAGGTTGTGAGTTCAATCCCCAGTACCAAAAAAAAAAAAAAAAAAAGGTAGTTATTTGGGTCAATGATTATCCCAAATATTCTTCAACAATGTGGTCATTTTCTTGAGAGCTTGGGGAGACCCAGGTACAAAGCCCAACCTTACCACTTCTATATTTATGTAAACTTGGATAAGGGATTAGCTTTTTGGTGTTTCCTCATCTGTAAAATGGGAACTCAAACAGTGCCTACTTCACAGGGTTGGTATGAACATTAATGGAAGTACAGAGCTTAGAGATGGCACACAGGTACACAGCAGTCAACGCTGTTAGCCTTTTGATGTATGTCTTCAACAAAGAAGGTAAGAAATGTGTGAAATATTTTAGGAAGACTGGTTAAAAGAGGGTTAAAAATAGTTTCAGAGCTAATGGGAAAACTTCCGCTATCTAGAAACTTCACGTCCATGAAATGGCCCATTTTCCAACACAATCAAATAAATAAAGCATCACTGTATAACAATAAAAGGAATTTCTACGTCCCAGATCAAACACTGCATCTCATTCCACACATATTTTAGCTTACAGTGTTTTCCTTTGTGTGAAAACGTGTGATTTCCCAAAGCCCTGATGAAGAAATGCCAGAAGAAATTACTTGACCCTTCTGCAAACACGGCAGCCCCTTGGAGGAGGCTTCATCCCTCTTATTACTACGCTCGCTCAACTGGGCTGCCTTCTATCACCATCCAACGTGAATGAGCTGGTGATTGTAAATGGAGAGGAGAGCCAGCTCCTTAAATCATAGGGAGAAAGGCTCAGAGGAGCTTGGGAGGAGTCTGTGGTTCCCTAGGTCATTCAGTGATTCCCTAGGTCACAGTGGATGCTGCCTATTTTCAGGAAGAGGTACATCCTGAGAGAGGGATGGGGGATGTTGTTCCTCTCGATACCAAGGAGGCGAGCAATCGTGAATGGAGCCCACGAAGGTGTTCGATCACACCTACTGCATGGAGCCTGCACCCGACCTCGGTCTACTGTGGATATGACTAGCATTTCATGTGGGTTTAATTTGTGGCAGGAACTGTGGTAAGCTCTTTGATTTTGTATTTAGCAATCAAGGACACTCCCATGAGGTATAAACTATCCTACCCATTTTTCAGATGCAGAAACCTCTGACACGGTTGGATGAAGTCACTTACTTAAGGTCACATCTTTAGAAAGTGTCAAAACAGTACTTCAATTCAAGCAGAGCATAAAGGCAAATGCTTATGCAACACACTCCACTTCCATGGGAACTTTCTCCCCTCCACCCCAGGGAAAGGGGCCTATCTCAGGGTCACGCTTGTAACTTCTTATCTCTTACCCCTGTGGACAGCTGCTGCACCACTGGTGAGCTGAGTGTGGGAAGCTGAGTGTTTGAAGAGTGGTCTTTCCTAATCGAGGCAGGAGTCCATTCATTAATATGGACAAACAATGCTGTTCAAGACCTGGATGTGCTCTCAAAAGCTACAAACTGGGTATCATGCAGCAAGAGAAGAACTTAACAGAAAGGATGTCAAAAGATAGAACTAAGTTATAGAGACTGAGCACACCTGAGCTGTAGAGAAACGTAAGTGGAAAGGCCAGTAGGCAGGAGAATTAAAAGAAAAGAAAGCCAATAGCCAACTCAATAGCCTGCACGAGGGTGAGGCTTTGCAAACTTCCATTGCTGAGTCACTGACAAGGAGAGGGTCCAGACCCTAGAGTTAGACCCATCGCACCTCCTGCTCTACAGGTGCCTTTGGTATTTCATGCCTCTTTATATTAGAACCTCATTACTAGGGTTACCTGTATGGTCTTTGTCCCACACAATCAGGAGATGCAAAGCAAAGCAAGTACCACATCGATCACCTCACTGGGACAAATATTACTGATCTTTTTTTTTTTCAGGCCAAACAAGTAATATTGTTTAACAGATATTAAGACAAACCCACACAGCACAACCCATAGATTTAAACTTGGGTCTATTTAATACTTTTATTTTCTCACCACTACAGAAAAACACAGGGGTATACCAAGTTACACAGCTTCACAATTACAGTTTCCAGGATTCTCTAAGGTACTTTGATTTTTTGTTCATGGAAATTTTGGAGAGATGGCAATGACTTCGCCGCATGACTCAAGCACACATGGGAGTAATCTTTAGACACCTCCCTTATTCAACTTTTACACAGCTCTTAAGCATTTGAGATCACTGCAAAGAAAATAATGTTAGAAAGTACTTGACAAAATGTTCTGCTAGGTAATTCTATTTCTCTTAAAGATGGGTATAATTTTAATAACAGTAAGACTTTTCTTTTTTCCTCCCATGCTCATTTATGAGTCAGAGACTAAGAGTAAAGGGTTATTATTGAGCTGTAGCATCCTGAGGGGGTGAAGGAAGAGGTTTGAAAAAAGGACCCTGAAAAACTCAAAGCACAAGATGAGGCATCTGAAGGCATGCGATAGAAAATACAGGAAAATGTGAGGACAGTGCTTCTAAATACTTTTTCATGTTTGCATAGCACAGTTTATAATGTACTTTCAGACAAGTCTCATTAAACACTGTAACAGTCTCAGAAAAGCAAGAAGTACAGATATTATTATTCTCATTAAATCGATGTGAACATTAAGACTCTACATGAAACAAAACTGATGCGACAAAGTCTTAACTGCACAACACAATTAGTACAAAACAGAGCTGAGCTATGAGTCGAGGTCTTCAAACTCCTTGCTTACTGTCTATCCCATGACGCTATGAAATCTCAAATGCAAGTAAATCAAATGCTATTAAAACCAATACTTTTAAGATCCAGGGAAGAATAAGAGGAAACATTGGAAGCCTAAGAGGTAGCAGCATGAGCTTCAGTCCCTGCACTGCCATCAATCCTCTGTGGGCCTTGGCTGTGTCTCTATTCTCCCTTGATGGCCCTTCATCCTGTGGGCGCTGCTTAAAATATTATCAGAACCTAAGCTTGGGTAGAGACGGAGAGATGCTGGCAGCCTTGATAAAAGACATTGACTTGGACGCTTAGATTCTGTGTAGAAGCTGAAAGTTAGTCTTGGCATCTCTGCTTTCTCTTTATCTATTATGTCACACTGAGGGATGTCAGTCTGGGATGTTATCACAAGAAATATTTAGTTATCTTCACTTTGTGCCCCGCCAAAGCCAACAAACACTGCTTTCATCATGATGATACCTCCTGTTAAGCAGTAAGACACGGACTATTTGAATCTCCATTTCACACAAAAGGGAGCGAAGCCGAGAGAAGCTAAAGTACCTTGTCTAAGGCCAGATACCAGGTATGAAAATGAAGAAGATGAGTCCTTTTATATGACTTGCAAGTTGGAGATGTTGACCACTAGGCTGTCACTCTACTATCTATAAACCTCTCGCAAACTGCTGTGTGCTCTTTCCCCAAAGCTTGTTGTTTGGGATATGTTAATTTTTAATATGGTAATAATCTCAAACGAAGACACAAATTATTTCTTAAAAGACACTGCTTAGTGAATGCAAACCAATTAGTCCAGCTATAGTTTATTAACCTCCCAACAAGAGATGCAAATAGGCCCACAAAAGTTTATTGAACTGGGCACGGCTGCTAGGGGAAACCGGGGTGGGAGGATTGTCAGAACCCAAGAGTTTGAGATGCCCGGGCAACACAGTGAGACCCTATCTCAAAAAATTAAAAGAAAAAAATGTTTATCCAAGGGGAGACAGGTAGCTATGAAAAAGTTCCCTAGAGTTTTATTCTGGTGAGAGAAAGGCAGGGCTGCCCATATGAAAGAGCTTCAGGGTCTCGCCATTCTGTTCTTTTGTCAGGCTGTCAGTAACCTTGGCACTGACTGACCAGGGGAATCCAACATTGCCGGAGCATTGCACAAAGAATATGATGGTGAAAATCTCCCTCTTCCTGCAGCCTACTTCCCTATGGACACAGGTCAATAGAGCCCATCTCATGTTTTGATTTTATGCTCAATAGAAATCCCAAGTCTTGCCCTGTCATTGGCCCAATCAAGAAAAAGACTGTCAAAGAGATAACCTTCAGAAACTCATTATTTTACTCATTGAGGGATACTGATGAATATGTGATTTCTTACAACATATGTTTAATACTTTAGGAAAGCAGAATAACTTTTCCTCAAATTTCAGCACACAGATTGGCTGCAAGCGTCTTATAGCCCCAGAATAGTATAGAAAGTGGCATTTTCCTTTTCTTTGCATTGTCTATTTGGATGCTCTGAGCCAAATTTGTGGCAGTCACTCTCTCTGTTATTTTAAGGCTCAACTCTACCCTTACTTCTGAATGCTTTGGAATTTCCATTTAAGAAAAAAAAAGGCATACAATTTATAGTGGTTTTCAGACTTTACTATGCATCAGAATTCCCAGAAGAGTTTGTTCAAATACAAAGCTAGACATGGTGGAACATGCCTGCAATCCCAGCTACTTGTGAGGCCAAGGCAGAAAGCTCACAACATGGGTAACTTATCAACTTAGAGACATCGTATCCTTAAATAAAATAACAAGAGCTGCAGGTCTCGGGGTGTAGCTCAGCAGAACACCACCTGCTCAGCATGTCTGAGGTGAAGCCTCGGAGTTTGCATTTCTAACAATTTTCCCAGTGCTGCTGGGGTTGAAGGTATGGGGACCTTGCTTAGAGAACTACTGATTCATCATCTTGTTTTAATCTAATTCAAGTTCCTTTTGGAATTAGATAAGGCAAAAATTAATAGATGATCATTAAATAGATATAAAATGAAAAGCTCTCTCATTGTCCTCTAGGATAGCTGAGCTTTTTGATCTCAGTCCAGAGGATTATACTTACCCTTGTTAAATGTGCCCTTATTAAATTAGGTTCATTGTTTCAATTTGTTTGTCTGTTGGATCCCAATTTTTTCATCCAAAAATTGTCAGCTGTTCCCATAAAGAAGAATATTCAAGAAGAGATGAACACTTTCCAAGGGGACTTCCCTATAGGGCCTTGTGAATTTTGAAGGGGCCCCAAGAAGCTATCAAAAGCTGGAAGCCCCTGCACTGGTATTTCTGATGGCGAAGCATAAGCAGAGAAGGAATTAACATGTGGCTAAAAACTGTAATAGATAACAGATGTTTACTGTGGCTCAGGCATAATGCTAAGTGCTTTATATGCATGGTATCATTTCACTTTTAAAAAACACATAAGAGACAAGCAATATTATCTCCATTTCAGAGAGAACAAAATTGAGGCACAATGAGGTGCACAAAGCCAAGGAGTGACTGTAAGCAATGTGAATCCAGAGCCTCTGCTCGTGGCTACTGTGCTTTGCTTTCCTTCTGATAAATTGTCCCTCAGTTTACCCAGTTACAAAGATGGGACCTCCCTACTCAACTGGCACATGGGGCACTTCCTGTATACCTAACCATATTCTAGGTCCTAGAAACCAAAAGTTAATAAATTCAAAATTCTCATGGGAATAGAATCAGAAAAGCTGATTGCAGTATGATGTGATAAGTGCTTTTATAGACTGTGGAGGCAAAGTGCTTTGCCAGCCACAGGAAATGTACTAGGACACAAGGGAACCATGAAGTCAAAGCACTGACCTCCAAGAAGCTTTTCCCAAAAGCTAAATTTAAATCCGTAGCATTAACATTCTGGTTTCTCTTTAGGTGGGCTGTCTGATCTCTCTGAGCCTCTGTTTTTGTTGTTCCTGTTGTTTTTGGGTTTTTTTTTCTCTTTTTTAACTCAAAAAGTGAGATAGCAAGCGTACCCACAATGGGGCATCCGTGTGGAATGAATGTGATCCACACACAATAAGTGTTTAGTACATACAAGCTGCTATCATCACCAACATTATCGTTTATCATTATCATCATCATCACACAAAGAAGGTGTGGAAGGTCAGGCTCCATTTCCCAGGAGACAGATGCACGTGCAGGAGGTCTGATAAGGAGTGCTCTGGGGACCACATGTGGATGTGTGTGAGACAGGCTGGACAGGGCAGAGAAGGCATTGAACTCTGATCTATTGATGAAGAGGTCACGGTTCCTTCATGGAAAATTCCAGCACTCGTCTGACCCCTTGAGTAATCTGAATCAAGGTAGAGAGCTGGGCTTGGTACTCCTGCATCGGTCAGCCATGGGTTGAGGGCTGCCCCAAGGGACAGCATATGGTCCCGACCAAGGAGGTTTCCTTCAGCCGAAAACTATTCCTCAGGAGCAGACAATCTATGAGTGGTCAGCAGTTATCCCTCCTAGGAGCTGGGGGAATAAGCTCTGAGGTTCTAAAATAATGTACCCCAGTATCCACTGCAGGAGGGGGCAGTGTGATCTCCCCTTTTGGGTTTTCCCCTCATGGTACAGAGTGGTTGTCACTGATGGTGAACACTTGTGGGGTTTTCTTGCAAAGTGGTCCCTTTCCAAGGAGGAAAGCCCTAGTGGTCCTTATAACTAATGGTATGGAGGCAGAAACGATGATGAGATCTTTACATAGTTCTTTACCAGAAAGAATGAGAGGAGAGGGGAGTGATGGAATCAAAGACATCAAAGAACTAAGAAAGGGACAGACTAAGGCAAAAGAACATAGAAGAGGATTAGCAGGCAGATGAACTACCAAAATGCATTCAGAGTTGGTGTACTGCTTGGGAAACAGTAAATAAGGTCTTTTATGTGTCTCTGGGAAGTTGAGGCTGTAGAACTCTGGAGGAGCTGTGGGCATTAGGGAAAACATGACCAAATTCCAAATAGGAAAACTTACAGCCCTCTGCCAGGTGGGCACTAATACCCTCACCTCACGCATGGCAGCCTCAGTCAATTCTGTGAAGAGTCCAACAGATCTAAGGTGAGCCAAAAGCTGCAAGAAAATGTGAGCCCTTCTTTATTCTGCTCTCATCCTGCTGACAATATGTTCATCAAAGCACTTAACTCCAATCCACACGGGGTCAAAGAAGCAGATGTTTGATTTATTTCCTTGTTTCCTAAGAAAAGAACTGAAGCTTTGGCTTCGGTTTCTTAATCTCAACTGATAACTTGAAACTGCCTAAGGAAAATCTTGTTCCTTCCTCTCTCTGTCTCTGTCTCTGTCTCTGTCTCTCTCTCTCTCCTTTTTTGGTTTGTGCTACTATCCATTTCATTATCTCTACATTGTGAGAATAAACTGCTTGGAAAGGAAAACACTCATTGTCCAAAACATAGACACTTTTCCTGCAAATCTAAAAGGGGATCTTGTTGGAGCACAGCCAGAATTGTCCTGGGTAGGTTGCAGGATAAAGAAGCTACCTGGGTTCCATCAGAGTGGTCTCCCTTCACCCCACTGCTGGTTTCCTTGGGGTCTGCCTCTATGTAACCCTGCCCTCACACTATTTTTAAGTAAACAAGCCCCTGCAGCCATCTAAGAAATGAAGTTCTCTGATGTTTTTTTCCATCATCGATCATTTTACATATTAAGCAAATCATACTGCAGGTGTCCCACTCGGATCCCTTTCTCCATAATAGATACAGTGACAATGAGGGCCATATAGCTTGCGATATAGATGCACAAGCCCTTTGTTAGTACTGTGTTGGGGAAGGGAAATATATTCAGATCATGTGTCCAAATTGGTATTCAGAACACACTTCAGTAGTATTTCCAACATGGAACAAAATGGCCAAGGAGACATATTGAGAATGTAAATATCTAGAGCCAGTTTTCAACAGAAACAGAGAAACAAACGGGTCCAAAACAAGCTCTCCTCATGCCAAGACCAACACTTTAGATCTGGGACCTGGAGTTATTTATCTGCTCTCAGCCCTCCTGGGGATGCAGCAGGAGGTATTTATTCCTACGATGCTTCCTGAGAAGGTTAACATCTCCATCCTCCCTGTTTGATGTTGACCAAAGCATCAACTTCAAATGAGTGCTTGGCAGTGATTGGTTCCATAGAACACTCAATCTCAGCCAATTTAAATTCAACAGACCCTCTGTGTTTTGGGGCTTGGCAGGCAATAATGTTACAACAGTGACACGGACATCAGTGCTTCCCAGGGGTTCAGAGATCAGCAAATAAATGACTACACAGTATGCCAAGTCCAGAAGAGGCAGCTGTACGAGGGTCATAACTGGCACAGAGAGGGTGGCTATTAACTCACTTCACTAGATCAGGTGTTTCTCACAGGGAAGACTTATTTGGGGGTGAGTATTCCCTTCGCTCCCATTCCCCCATTTTTCCAGCACCAACCACCTCTCCACAGTGGGCAAAACGGTACAGAGTGACCATTTTTTGATTTCTCTGTGGAGTCACAGAGGAACAGGGTTCCCACAGAAAAATGGTTCATTTTTGCTATAACATAATAGTTAGTTCCTAAGACATTGCTGCTGATAAAAATAATTTGTTAGTAAAACAGTTGTTTCAGTTAGAAAAAAAGAGGGGAGAGAATAAAGGTTAATCCAGCAATGCACAATTTGACATCTTTTGTTAATGGAGATGTTCTACATTTGTGCTGTTCAATATGGTAGCCACTGGCCACGCTGCGTTACAGAATACTTGAAACATGGCTAGCAGGACTGAAGAATCAAACTTTCAAATCCGGTTAATGGATACTTAAGTTTCATGAGCCCAAGAAGGAAACAGAAGCAGAACCATTATCTGCATTAGTCACTTTCCTATTGTTGAGACAAAATATCTGACACCCACAATTTAAAGGAGAGATTTAACTGAGATCACGGTTTCAGAAGTTTCAATCCATGATCACCTGGCTCCAAAGAAGAAACATCATGGCAGAATAGTATGGCAGAGTAAAGCTGCTCATTTGATGGCATTTGGGCAGCAGAGCACAGAGAAGAATACCAGCAAGAGATGCACCCTCCAAAGGCACAGCTCCAGTGACCCACCTCCTGTAAGTGTCCCCAGCTCCTAAGAGCACATTTGGCTATGAAAATCAGTAGATCCATAGAGGACTCGTATGGTGCAATCACCGGTCCAGAAGTCTTTCAATACAGTCAAGATGACAATTAAGATTAACTGCTGCACTATATGACTGCTTTTCCTGTAGATTATGAGAGATGCTAGGAATCCATCTTTCAGTGTTCAGTGCCTAGCACAGGGCACATCTAGGCTGGCCAATAGTAATTCTTCCACTGGAGATGAAAGTAGGGAAATAATATGAGCTTAGTTTCTTCTTACTCCTTGTTAAAGGAATCATCTCTCCATGTGTTTGGCCGGCAGCCTTGTTGTGTCCACTAGGGTTATGATGAAAGGAAGAACTAAGAAGATCAGAAAACTGCCTGATTGATGCACTTCGGAAAGAGCAGAGATCTACTCCTAGAAGGCAGAAGCAGCAGGAATGTGAAAGACAAACAATAATAGCTGCAATAAACAACGGGGAGCAAGGAAAAGGCTCGGGTTTCTGGGAGCACTTAAAGAGAGCAAGAGAGAGTCTGGAGCAACCAGGTGTTGGAGGGATGTAAACAGGAAAATCAGATCTTTGAGACATTGTCTCTATTGTATCAATGGATTCAGCCTTTGTGTTTTCTAAACAAGGCTGTGGTCTGGCACTGTTCTTCAACTATTTTGGAGGTTGGGGCTCTGCTCAAGGTGAACAGGCCCACCTATTTTAAGGAAATGAAAGGCAAGTAGATGAGTAGGAAAAGGAGGAAAAATTGTCCTACGGGCACCAAGACAGAGCAGAGTTTCCATGCATGCTGCTGGTGAGGACAGAGATGCTAAGGCTCCAAGAGGTGAGAGGGTGACAGTCGCCTTTGTGACTTTCTTAACAGCTCCAGAGGTACAGGTCTGTCTCCTTGTGTCAGACAGGAAAGGTCTTTCAGCTTAAAAGCCCCATTTCAGAGAGGGGAGCACACTGATGGGTGCATTACACATCCCCAGTTCTGGCTGCAAAAGGCTGAGTTAGAGTATATTATGGTGACTCGGTCAGAACAACTTTAGTGAGTTTAGCTGGGAGGATAAAGAGAATCTAATCACAGAATCACTTGACCAATCACAGGAAGGATGGTTTATCAGCTCCCCACTAGCTGATTGAACTAGCCATAACACAGATGAATGAAAAGTCAATCTTTCTGATCCTAGACAAGGGGTGGTTTTTGGTTTATAAAGAAAGTCTGTAACTTGATAGGCTGATCAAAAACACAAGTGGGAGGAGAGAGAGAGACCTATGGAGAGTATAGTGCGAAGGTCTCCTCAAGGACTCCTCAGAGTTCACCGGGATCACAGGACTCAGAACACTTGGGCCCAGGGCTGCCCATGGGGTATCTACTTCCATGAAGAACAGCAGCATCTTCTGATAACCACAGCAGACCTCACCCTAAGGGAGGAGTAAATTGGAAAATATAGGTTTGGATGAAGAAGCAATAGTAATAAAGGAAAGGCCAGAGTTTGAAAGTGGTACTTGCTACTCTAGGCCACTCTAAGCCACCTGTCTGTTTTAGGGGCTTTATAACTGGGACAAATCTGTGGAAAACAAGTACAGAAAGAATGAAGGCATGGGACCTAGAGGAAGGCACACTCTAGTTCAAATCCTAGCCCTGTCTTATTAACCATGTGATCTTGAGCAAGTTCTTCATCTCTCTGATCCTATTTCTTTATCTATAAAAAGTTCAGCGTCATGGGGACCCTATAGAACACTCAGTGTAGTGCCTGTGGCACAAAGAAGTACTCAACTGGGACTACTGCAATGATGATTATATAAAGTAAATAATAA
>RJWM01014279.1:23401-51062 GCA_004363535.1 Dasyprocta punctata | reverse complement strand
AGATAGATACCCAGGTATTGAAGGCATTTAGAACTCCAAATAGAAATGACCAGAAAAGAACTTCTTCATGACATATAGTCAAACTGCCAAAAATGCAAAGCAAAGACAGAATAGTAAAAGTGGTTAGAGAAACATCCAATCACTTACAATGGCAAATCCAGAATAACAGAAGACGTCGCAAGGAAAACTCTGAAGGTCTATAGGGCTTGATGTATTTTAAACCCTGAAAACAAAGAATTGGCAACCTAGATCACTACACTCCACAAGATTATTCTCTTCAAATTTGAAGGAGAAATATATTTATTGCAAGACAAACAGAAACCAAAGAAATTCATGACTACTAGGTTAACATTGTAGAAAGTACTTAAAGGAATTTCAAACAAAGAAGACAACAATCATAATCACAATACCAACGGAAAGAATATATCTCACTGGGAAAGTACATAAATAAATGAATATCGGGAATAAACTCAAAAATGAAGTGATAAGAATCAGTATATACCTTTGAATAATAACAAGTAATGTAAATTATCGTAGTTTTCCCATTGAAAGACTGGCAAACCCGATCAAAAATAAGACTCAACTATGTGTTACTTGCAAGAAACATACCTCATCTGCAAGGACATATACAGACTAAAAGTGAAAGTATGAAAAATGATACTTAAAGCAGCTGGAGCCCAAAAGTGAGTAGCAGTGCCCTATATTTCTGACAAAGTAGACTTTAAATTAAAATCAGTCAAAAGAGATAGAAAAGGGCACTACATATTGACAAAGGGAATGATTCACCAAGAAGAGATCACAATTGTAAATATCTATGCACCGAATATTGGCACAGATGATTTTGTAAAACAAGCACTATTTGAATTAAATGGTTAGATAGACCTCCAACAAAATCATAGTGTGTGACTTCAATACTCCACTCTTACAAATATAGTTCAACTAGTCAAAAAAAATCAACAAGATGGAAAAAAAATCAGCATCAACCTATGATATAGATTGAATGAATTTAGATGTTCAGAGTGTTCTATTCAAAAACAGCAGAATACACTTTTCGGCAGCCCATGGAATTGTCTCCAAAATAGACCATCAAACTAAAAGCTTCTATAAGGAAAGGAAACTGTTAACAGAGTAAGATACAAACTACAGAATAGGAGATTAATATTTAGAACACAAAAAGAATCCCCAAAACTTAGCACACACACACGCACACACACACACACACACGCACACACACAACTCCACCAAAAATAAACCAAAATAGACCAAATAGCAAATGAACTGAATATACACTTTTCAAAAGAAGTACAAATGGCCAAAAAGTCTATAAAAAAATATTCAACATCTTAAGCCATTAGACAAATGCAAATCAAAACTACACTGAGATTCCACTGCACTCCAGTTAGAAAGCCTATCATTAGGAATACAAAAATAAATAAGCAAGCAAGCAAGCAAGCAGGCAGGCAGGCAGGCAGGCAGGCAGGCAGCAGGCAGGGATGTAAGGAAAAAGGAACTATTTTCCTTCATTTATAGGAATGAAACTTACTACCACCATAATGGAAATCAGTACAGAGGTTCCTCAAGTCTAAAAGTAGATATACTACTCCTAGGTATATTCCTGAAAGAATTACAGACAGCCTACTATAGTGATACATGTATATTAATGTTTAAAGCAGCAACAATTCATGATCATTAAGCTGCAGAAACAGCCGACATACCCTCAACCAATGAATAAAAATTATAGTAACACACACACACACACACACACCGGAATATCATTCAGTCATAAAGATGAATAAAATGAAGGAAAATGAATAAAACTGGAGGCCATCATGTTAAGCAAAACAATCCAGTCTCTAAAATTTAAATATCACATTTTCTCTTATATAAGCAATCTAAAAATAAAATCTAAAAAGCATATAAATTAATTAAAAAATAAAATATTACTACAATTTGCTATATTGTCAGTATACTTATAATAATATTAATTATATTTATATTCTTTGTAAAATACATAATTTATAACTTGCATTGGTGGCTGGCTTTTATGATATACATGCATATTACGACTTCTATAATACATAGTTTATTGTATATATAGTAATATAATTAACACAATATTTATGTTTTAATTAGATAAATATGTTATTTTAATTTTTCCACATATTAAAATGAATTTTATTCTATTTCAGGCATGTGTTTGCCACCTCCAGCTTATGTGCCTCTCTGAGGCACAATTGGGAGAAGTGGGGAAATAGGATTCACCTAAAAGAATGTCATCCAAATATCTACTACAAAATTAAGAGCAATACTTGCTAATTTGAAGTATTCTGAACTTGGAAGTCATAACTGGCAAGCTCTATGAGGTAGGTGGCCACTTTTGTGGCAGGGTCTTCTCTTTATATGATCTTGCTTTAAAATTCAGAGGTAGTGCACATTTGCTGAGGCAGTAACACTGCTCTGCCTCAGAGTCTGAAATGTCACTCAGTGTCACTTGTGCTCAGATGTGAGGTTGAGAAAGAACAGGATGTGGCTGCTATGGCTCTCCAGAGCCCAATGGTCATACTCCAGCCTCACGAAGTAGGCACAGATATTAGGAGTTTATACTGCAGTTATGATACTGACAATGTGCAGAAAACAAATGCCTACATTCTCCAAACTACTCATTATGATCTGCTTAAAATAAAATTAAACATCAAGACTTGATTCTTATATCGTGATATCAGAACCTTCCCCTCAAGGCAAATGAACAACTCTATCACATGCACTTACAAGAATGTATATAAGTTAACCAGGAGTGGTGCTGGAAAGGAACAAAATCCTAGGAGAGAAAAATGCATAATTCCTTCAGATCGGTGCCTTCCATAGCCTGAAAACATGTATCAAACAAGGACTTTGATCTTGAAGAAAAACTGACAAAAGAATGTGGCTTAACTTCACCTCCATCAACTCTTTCTTCTGTTTTACTTGGAAATGTGTAACTCAGCTGTACACATTCTTGATCAGCTTGACCCCACTGTGCAATCATAATGGTAAAACATGCAAGGTAATCTCCAAGCCCAGAGCTGTCATAACACACTCAACCTTTTCATTGCAAAGCAGGACCAACTTAGCATTACAACAATGCTGGTTATAACTTCTGCTCATTGAAGGTTTTCCTTCAATATATGTCAAAATATTTTACCAACATGACTATTTATTCAGGACTTAACAGGAATGAGATATGAAAAGGTTTCATATTTGCTGTTATCATGCATAGAGGTCCTAGATAAAGTTCTACAATAATAGAACTAGGTGGGAAAGGGTATAGCAAAATATCCTGGACCTTCACATCTTTCTCTAAAGCCTCTGAGAACTCAACTTACTGTTTTTAATTTTCAGAAGGACTAATTCAAACACCAGACAGATTAGAGAAACATTATGGGAGGCAATGGTTGAGAAGCTGGGAATTGGTTCTGCACGTCAGGTTGTGCAGTCATTGGTTCTGATCAATAACAGACCACATATATAAAGCTGATACAATTAAATTATAATAAAGCCAGAAAGTTCCTATTGCCTAGTGACAGTTTAGTACCATTACAGTACAACACTCCTATGTTTGTGATGAGGCTGGTATAAATGAATCTGGTGCACTGCCCTTCATATAAAAACATAGCACATAAGGGCCAGGGATATAGCTCAAGAGCACAAGCATTGGCCTGGCAGGTGCAAGGTCCTGAGTTTGATTCCTGCTACCAAGAAAAAAAAGTTTCTATAAAATATAGCACATAAAATTATGTACAATACCTAATACTTAATAAACAGCTATGCTACTGTTTATGTATTTACCATACATTCATCCTTATTTTAGAATGTACAGTACTCCTACTTATAAAAGGAAAGTTTATCATAAACCACATGCTGCTTTACACCAACCGTATCTCACAGTTGTGCTTGTATCTCTTGACTACATCAAGACATCACATCAAGTGGTTGACCTATACCATTTAGATATGTGTAATAGACTCTGTGACCTGCACAATGATGAAATTGCCTTAAAACACATTTCTCAGAACATAGCCTTGTCATTCATCGACATGACTGTACAAGAAATAACAAAAATAATCCCAAGAATCTAGGTTTCGATTTGAGAAATCTTTTGTGAAGAGTAGTTTGTTATTTAAATTCTCATGCATCCTTGTGTAGAAGACCTATCAGGAAGTATGGGTCCTAATTTATCTGGGGGTGAACCCTAGTTCTGCCTCTTCCTAGATATTTGACCACTGAGGGGCATCTTCTCTGAACCTCAGTTTCATCATCTATAAAATGCAGGCAATGAATCAACCTCACAGGGCTGCTGTGAAGAATACACTGAGGTAACAAATGTTGGATGCCTGCTTCAGCAAAACTTCGTGCCCTTCAACTTTATTACAAGGACCAGTGGCCTGCCTCATGTCGGGGCTTGTTACAAAGAAAGTCAAACAAAATTCAAGGAAACTCTTGACAGTTATTTATCTGGCCATTTGATATCACTGTGTCTTCTCTCTATCTCTTGTAAGCAACCAAATTTCTCAACAAATATCTGTGCTGTCTCCATTACCTCACCTCACATTTCATAGCTAGCATTTCCCATCCAGCCTGTAACTTCATCTCTTTACTGAATTATCTTTCACTATGATTACCAAATATCTCCATATTGCTAAATTCAAGAACAATTTTTTTTAAAAAAAGTTTTCCTCTTATTTGACTCCTCAGGAGCAATCAATGCTATAGACCCTTCCCGTAATATTTCTCTCTCCTCTCTTTCTTCATGTAGCATTCTCCAGGTTTTCTTCTATGTCATCAGACTACATTTTGCCAGTTTCATCTTCCTTTTCTGGGTCCAAAACTGTGATGATCCCAGAGACTGAGTTCTGGGTCCTCTCTCATTTATACTCTCCCCTAGTTGGCATCATATTTAGTGATCAAGATTTTAATTAACTCAAGATTTTTGACTGACACTAAGCACACATGAACTACAACCTTCCATTTCAAACCCAACTCACATGTGACAATACTTAACCTCTGCTTAAAACTGTTGGCTTCCCTTTTATAAACTTCCACATGCATATAAAGCACTGCATCATGCATCCCCCCTTCTTGCTCCAGCCTCATCCTGAACCAATCTTCTTCCTCTGCATTCCAGCTACATGACTTTCATTTAGCTCATTTGTGAATCATTCTCTTCCCCACTTCAGGGCCTTTTCATGTGTCTTTCCTCCTGTCTATACTCTCTGATATCTGGCTGCTGAAATCTGTATACCAGAAGATAGTCACCATTGTTTACCACATGAAGCCAATGGGCCTTTTGTTTCTTAATTTTTTAAAGAATGAATTTAATGAATAAAGAAGAGTGAAAACATTTTTTGGAAATGTTAATAAAAACTTAAACAGCAAATCTAAAAATTTATTCATTGTATGCTAAGCTTTATAGCCACAGATACTCAAAAATGGGCAATGTCTTCTGAATGCAGCTAACTGATCATCAACTCTCTTGAGTGAAGCTGGAACAGACCCAAGCTGCAAATGCTGATTCCAGGATTCAAATACATATCTAACAGATTCTAACTTATCATTACTTCTGTTTCTTCTGGCAGGTAAGTCGCTGAACAACATATGAGTGCTTTCATGGCTCCATTTTTTACTGAAAAGAGAACCACCATCTTCTTGGCTTAATAACTAGAGAATGATTTCACTTTTAGATTTAGCAAAGTCATTTGATTTTTTTCATTTTTATATATTCCTTTCAGTTATCTTTATATAGACAACAGGATCTATCTACTGGTCAGCTATAGGAAGTAAATTTTTGGTGCACATTCATCATAAAAGATGAAAGAAAATTGTTGCCATTTTTTTTTCTTTTTGAGACAAGGTTGCTGTATGTATTCCAAATTGGCCTTGAACTCAGTATGTAGCCCCAGGCTGGCCCCAAACTCACAACGATCCTCTTGCTTCAGCTTCCCAAGTGCTGGGATTCTAGGCATGCACCAACACACTTAATTTGTCACATGTATTTTTATCAAAAAGATGATGATTCACCTTTTTGTTGCAAAGTGTTGTATGATAAAATACTTTCTACTGAATAATAACACATTGTTGACTAATTGATTCTTTTGCTGAGGAAAATTCATCCAGAATATCTTCATCTGAAGAACAGTCTTATATTTTGTTTACATAATCAATTAATTTTACCAGTATCATTGTAGTCTACAGAGTTTCTACCCATCTTCTGTATTTATCTATTCCCCCACTCCCAGCACAGTATCTAACCCAGGTCCATGCTTATGTTAAGCAAGTATTCTACCATTTAGCTATAACCTACTGATTATAGCTGTCATCATCTGAATCATGTCTGATCATAAGACATCTTTATCAGTTTTCTTCTTTTGTTAGCATATGAAAAATATAAACTTTTGAATTCTCAATTATGTTCAACTAAAGATTTTTTAAATTTAGATTTAAAAAATGGTGTTTCCAGGCTTTTTGTTAGGGGGTTGTTTGTGGGTGCTAGGAATTAAACCCAAGGCCTTGGCACTGAGCTACACTCTCAGTGTTTTGAGACAAGGTCTCACTA
Source organism: Dasyprocta punctata (assembly GCA_004363535.1). Classification (NCBI taxonomy): domain Eukaryota; kingdom Metazoa; phylum Chordata; class Mammalia; order Rodentia; family Dasyproctidae; genus Dasyprocta; species Dasyprocta punctata. The sequence goes on along the minus strand of RJWM01014279.1, from coordinate 44,473 downwards.
AGTCACTAACTTCTCCAGGCTAGGCTAGAAAGTACAGTGCTCTTGTCTCAGCCTCCTAGAGTACTGGGATTACAGCTGTGCACCACTATGCCCAGCTCCAGATTTCTTTTTTACCTTCTTGAAGATAATACAAAAACTGTAGGTAAAGCAAGTCATTTTTAAAACAAGAAAATAATAAAATAGTAAACATTTAAGTTCTGCATCATCCTTAGGATGATTTGATTACTCTCTTTTAATCTTGCAAGCAAAAATTAACTAATTTCTCAGGTGATAAAACAGGAAAATGTTTCAAGACAAAGGAAAGATAAGATCATTAAGATGCCACAGTGTATCTAGGCTGTGTAAAAGACTCCAATGAAACCAACCATATGATACTGATGGGACAAAAAGAGTTGTTTTCTACCTTAAATTAAGTAAATTCACTTCCCACCCCATCCCCACCCTCAGAAACCATAAGAAAGATCAAACTTATGGAATGGCAATTCTTAAAAACAGTTGAAGATGTTTCAAACAAGAAACTCCAAAACAAAACAAAACAAAACAAAACAAAAAAAAAAAACACTAAAATAAGGCCCAAAGGATCCTGATGGTACACTGAGAATTAAAGGCACCTACTCACCATTGAAGTATCAGTATTGTCATTTTTTTTTTTCAGGGAAGGTTTTCTGGGCCTCCCTAACTAGGTCAAACTTGCCTATTGTACAGTTTCATATATCATTTTCTATCCTTTGACAGCACTAAGCACAGTTGCCCTTTGGCATCTATTGGTGTGATTAGTCTCCACAATCAATGTCTGTCCTCTTAACAAAACTAAGGGCTATGAAGGCAGAGATTCTGGTCATCAGTGTCTTTCAGAATCAAGGATGGCACACAGTAGGTTCTCAGTGTAGACCTGATGGATCCAACCCTAATTTGGTTCTGTTTCATATTCATACTATGTAAAATACTTGCTACAATATGCTGTACTTACCCATTATTGCTTCATAATTTTTTCCTATGAGACCATTATATATATTTTCATCATCCCTTCTAAGTGATTCTTGACCAGAGTGAAGGAAATATTTACTATGTACCTAGTAGGGTCAGTTAGTTTACATTTATTGTTCTGTTTTAATTCTCAAAATCCTGTAGAGTTAATACCTATTACTCAGTGTAGTTTTACAAATGAGAAACTGAGATTTAGTTTAAATAACCTGCCCAAGGTCACAGAACCGATAAACACAAAAAGAGATTTAAATTCATGCTCAATTTGCCTCATGCCTATGTTCTTTCTATTCCATCCACTGAAACACACTGGGGAAGCATGTTCTATTTCTTTTACAGCTACCAAGAACATGGAGTTTCTTGTTTGGGAAACAGTGGGTACTAAGTGCTGTTCTCTAAAGAGTTATGATTCAATTTTAAAATCAATATTTAGATTTGCTTTATCTGTATGGGTTGTTTTTTGTTTTTTCTTTTTCTTCTGAAAAACTTGTAGTCTCCTTGCCTTGTGTAGAACCTTATTTAAAAGTACAATGCATGCCACCCAGGCACTGAAAAGCATTTTCATTTTCCTTGGAAAACAGAAAGTCAGCTCTAATATGTTAATAAAAGGGTGATAGCTGTTACGCCTTCACAAGCAAGTTTTACTTACCATATTCGGTAAAAAAGTTCCCCAAAAGAGAATTTGCCTTTTACCAGCACCTCAAAAATATATTTTCACTGACTATCACAATGCTTGTTTCCATAAAATATGACCTAAAAGAAGCCCTGTGTTTTCAGATTTGTCAAACATGTACACATTTATGTGTTCATGTAAGAGGTTATAATGGCTTCCTCCTCAAAATTTATTTCACTCATACATTTCTATTAATAGGCTATGATTCCTTCTCTCAAAATGCAACAAAAAATTCATGAGGCAACATCATTAATGTTACATAAAAAAGTTACAGTGACGTTAAATGATTAAAAACTTGATGTGGGAGGGAACTGAGAGTGAAGTCAAAAGAGCAAATTTAACTATTCATAATTTCTACCTAAAAGTATCCATCAGGGCCACATGACAATTACTGTGGCCAGGCATGGTGGCACATGCCTACAATCCCAGCACTTGGGAAACTGAGGCAGGGGAACTGCCATGTGTTCAAGGCCAGCCTGGGCTACATATTGAGTTTAAAGCCAGCCTGGATCACATGGTGAGACTCTGTCTCAAAAAATAAGCCAAGATAATTACTATAGACACTTATTGTTTTGTTTCGACCCAAAAACATACAAAACCATGGTCTCAACGGGGAGGCAAAAGATCCAGCATTAACTTTGGTGCGCACGCGCGCACACACACACACACACACACACTCCTCAGCTTTTTCTCCATCCTTACTTCCAGGCATATAGAAAACTACGTTATAACTGGGGGATTATAATTGGATAAAGTTCCACAGATAAGTGTGACACAACCAGCAACTGATCCCCCTTCCTCGTGCCTGACACATGCATTGATCCATATGGTCTAACCCATAAACACTTCCAGGCTGACCTGAAATCTCTCAGTTAGCCAGGTATGGGGACTGGAAGGGTTAGGAGGCCTGAGGCTGATGAGTAAGTATGGTATGTGCTCACAAGTCTGGGAATGACTTAGGGTGGGTAAGGCATGAATGTTTTACCATTGTTGTTAAGAATTAAAAGCCTGTTTCTGGGCTCTGGAATACTGATTCTGCCACTTGCATGGCCCAAAGTCCTTGGGAAAGTCATTTATGATCTAAGTCTCAGTTTCCCCACCTATAAAATGAAGATAACAATACCCACCATTTAAATGTGTTGTAAGGGGCATGGGGCTAATCAATGTACAGTGATTGGCAGCATAGCTATCCTTACAATTTCTAGAGACAGAAAATGAAGGAAAAAAATCCCTGGGGTTCCAGAAAAGATGTAAAATTTAAGAAAAATAAAAAATGCTCAAACATCTGATAAATGCCAAAACACATACAGAAGTCAGATCAGTCTTGTCTCTGCTCAGTTGCTTCTAAAGGCTTTCCATACCACTGCAGTCTTAAGTTCAGTCTTCACAAAGTCCCATGTAGTCTGGCCCTTGTCTGTGTGGCCCTTGCTCCTTTTACCCCACCCTCCCACTCCTCTGTGCACCAGCCACACCAGTCTTCAGGTTTCCCCAACTTCCAGGCACACTTCTGCTTCACAGAGTATTTTCAAAGGACACACCTTTTGCCTAGACTATGACTCCTACATTACGCATATCTCTTATCAACTTTTACTTTTTTTCTTTTCCCAATACCTCCACTAGATAAATCCCATCATGATAGTCTGTTTGAAACTGCAACCCTCTTTCAATCAAATTCCCTCATTCTAGCATGCACCCTCACCTCAACCCCGTTGCACCTTCTAACCTAAGTTGTTATTGTACTTAGTATCTATTTTTTTTTTATTTCTCACTAGATTGTACTAAATTGTAGGGGAAAGGGGCTTATCTATATTTTTGACTGGTGCTCAATAGACATTTGTAGAATAAAGTCTGAGTTTAATATTTTAGATATACTTTTAAGTTTTTTCCCTACTTGTTCAAAATGAAATCTTTATGCTTTTCCCTTATTAACATGAAAATATCTTACTTTCATTACTGAAATCCCTTTCAATTCAAATGACCCAGGAAACCTCAAACTCATTAGAGTTTTCACTGACTATACACTAAAGTGTGCACTAATGTTCTACCAGCCTCTTCCCCAAAACAATCTGAGGTCATTCCAATAGTAAGAATTTTATTGTAGTAATACAGGAATTTACTGTCAGATCTACTGGAAGAAACCTGAGGAGAACAGGATGATAACTGCACATTTCCTAAAAACAAATCATTATGAATAAGATGAACACTTGCATATACAACACAGTATGTTAATTTCTGCAACAAGAATTGATACTCTGGTAGTGGCAATGGTTGCCAAACTTGTGGTTATCCAACTATTCCATGACGTATTGTCTGTCTATCCAAAGAGGAAGCCCTCTTTGACAGAAGGTGAGCTCCCTAAATTATAAATGGGGGAAAAATCAACTTTAAAATATATCAACTTCTTAATTTCTCAATTTCTTTGACAGCAAGGCACTTTACACTAATAAAGATGTGCATTAAGGAATTACCAAGGATACTTTAGGTAACAAATCGCATACACATCTTAAGAAAGAAATATTTTTGAAACTGAGAGCAGGCTTGTAAAGCTCTACAATATTTTTCTGCATGGTCTAATTTTAGATGATTCCCTCACCATTGGAGAGTTTATTCTATGCTAGGCTTCCCCAGCTAAAGCAACAGATTTCTTCTTGGACTGTGGGTCACATTATCTCATGAATGAACTGTTATTTAGGTCAGTAAAGAGGCTCTGGCCTAATTGAATGTGCATTTCATCCCTGACATTCATGCTCTATATATCAAGATTTTGAGTAATTACTGGGGAGTGGAGAACAGATTGGTATCAGGTTATAGAAGTGACTGTGACAATATAATCCATTTGAAGCAGAACAGATCAAAATAGCTGAATAATTTCAAATCCTTCAGTCTTCTGTGATACTGTAAACTGTATCACCATCGTCTATTGATATTACTTGCTTAGCTACTATGTCTTCCACAGTGTTGAACATTTCAGTTTTCCTGAACAAGATACATCATTTAATTTTAACTTTGAAGGTTAGGGTTTTAAAAAAACAAAAATAGGTGCTATTTGTTAATAACAAACAAGCAAAAATAATTTCTTGTCTTAATGACCACAGAACACCATAAAGGGAGCACTGATGAAACTGACGTGCTGAAAATTGTGAATTAATCTAAATATAGAGCATAACTGAGGAGAAACAATCTTCAAAAGTCAAAAAAGCATCAAGCACTATGAACTAATATGGAAAACCTAGTCTGGACCCAAAAATTAGTCTAAATATGCCAAGGAAATGATATGCTTCTGTTAGTGGTGCATGTAGACTTCGAAAAGAAGTGATTATGACAATATAATCCATTTGAAGCAAAACTAAGAAATACAAACTCCAGGAAGATCCCCTGGTTGAATCTTCCCTCAGCAGGGGCTAGGAGTTAGTATGATCTATGGCAGACACTTAAAATATCTGTTGAACAAATTTAGGAATGTAGTTTCCTGTAATTCAACTGAGCGACAACTCCACTAAGTGAACACAGTTCTGCAGAAGCTACAACACATTAGATTATCCAATGCAAAAGGCACATATCCATCCTTTCCACCCCTACCTGTCCAAGAAAAAAATCCAAAGATGTTCTGACCTATCTTATCACAGAAGGATCCAGGTAGGATGTTTTTTAAAAATTAATTTAAGTGATTCTTACATGCAGACAAACATGACGACCACAGATCTATCAAAACACTACATTCTCAAACATTTTAATACAATGTCTTATCAATATTGACAAGAGAGAAAATGTGATATTCTTTATATTTTTTCAATTTTTAATTTTTTAATCAGTATATGTTTGTAGTACTTAATAATTACACTCCTCAGGGGAGGTAGTACATGTACATAACAAATCTTTAATTCTTTTTTCATTCCTTTCCCTTCCCTCTTCATCTCTTGATCCACTTATCATTTACAAAAGATCTGTTTCCCTATTTTCTATTATCTACCTCTTTATTTTGCTCTTTATCTTTTGGGTTTCTCATATAAAAAGATACCTGCCACACTTGCGTGACATTTCAAGGGAATCTGATTTTCAAACATCATCTGTACATATAGCCTATGAATACTTTACTTAGTAATAAGTGAAGAAATAAACCTTTTGTCCTAGCACTTGGGAGGCTGAAGCAGGAAGATTGCCACCAGCTCGATACCAGCCTGGCTTACATGAGTTCATGGTTAGCCTGAACTATATAGCAGATCATGTTTCAAAAACAAAACAAAACAAGTAACATTTTGCCTATCATTCTTTAACTTAAAATAGGATCCCAAATTACTGTGAAATAAAAAAAATGCCACGCGTGGTACCTAATGCACAGTAGTGCTTGCAAATAAAAATTGATAAATATGAAGTTTACAGTAGTAATACTTATGTACATGTTTCTGTTCCTAGATGTCATACCTGAATCACAAGTGCAACAGTTGCTTGCCTGTCTCAATCAACATCTGTCATTTAACATACTCACGATGGGGCCGTGATTCATATGTCTCACTCTGGGGCAGATTGAACCACTGGTAATACATGCATGAGCATCCCATTGGGTAGCTTTTTATTAATTTTATTAGTAAAAACACTGATAAAAATGATTAGATTGTTTATACCACCAGTAGTACAAGCCAACCAATGGGATAGTTGTGCATATACTATAGGTGGGTCAAGCTGGTGGAAATCTGTTAAAGACTTCAAATTACTTAACAGACTGATTCCAGTAGGGAGCAAATATTTAACCGACAGTTGACCTTTTATATGTAGCATTGTATGACTAAATATTTGATCTCAAAGCACCTCAGAGATGGATAACACTGTAATTATGAGAGTGGCAATGCAGAGTTAAAGCTGCAGCACTGAGGCTGTAATATGCAGGAACTTCAGAAATATTAAGACTCCATCATACAAAAATACTCCCCATACCTAAGTTTTATTTTCACTGTAATTAGCTATTTTATTATAATGCCCACTATAGCATATAGGTAGGTACCTTACTTCTCAGTGTGCAAAAATCAGATTCTATTGAAATGTCACACAAGTGAATGACAAAGGCCCTCCTTATTCTGGAAGAGAAGTACCTAGAGCTATCTTATGTGGATAGAAAGGTTTTGAATGAGGTTCTCTCAGTAACAATAATCCAAACTAAGCTGCAAATCATATTCCCCATTATCTCAGGAAAGATAACAAAGCAAAACTTCAGCTAGTCCTTTGGGGATCACAGGGCTGCTCACCAATTTGATAAACAAACTGGACTTCAACTCTTCAAATAACCGTCTCCTGTGTTTACAAACCAGGCAACAGCACCAACTCAGGTCTACCCGCCTCTTTTATTCCTCTTCTGTTTGGAGCTGTAGCTTTTAACTGAAAGATTAGCATTTCAGGTAAGCTTTTACATGAAAAGACTCCAAGACACAGAACTATAGCCAATTCAACTGTTTGAATCTACTCTGATAAGCTTCAGGATCTGAAGGCTGAAATTTGCACTAATCAGATAAACTCCAGTATTTTAGATGCAAAGGCTCTATGCTCTCATTCAGGCACACTGTCAGCAGATGGGAAATGTATGTTTGAGCTGCCAGATACTCAACAAAATGGGCCTGGGTCTGTAAAGAGTTAAGTTTTCTGAAGTGAAAGCACTACGCTGACACTCTTACAGTGCCTGAGGCCAAGACTGCCTTTGGTCCCTAGAAAATCACTGCGTTTCCCATCTTCTGTCTTGACTACTGTTATCTTAGAGTATGCGACCACAAGTTTGTTACAGTTGCACAACTCTTTTTTGGACTCTGGAGGAGGCTTAAAATTCTTGATGCAGAGAATGAAAAGCAGTCTCATGGGACATTTTCACCATCTCTTTAGATTTCTCCTTCCAACAGGCTTAGCCTTGTATTACGCAAACAAAAATAATGTACATTCCCTCATTAGGAGACAAAGTCCATTTTTTCCTGAGTACCTGTTGAATAAGTACTCCTAATAATTTGGTTTCCATCTTATTAACAAGGCTCAAATATCCCTTCCTCCCTATGAGTCAGACAAATTATTACGTCATTGTAAAGATAAACTCAAGCAGATCTCTATCCTAAAGTAGTCATGTGACTTCAATCAAGTCAAGTGAAAAAATCAGGAATTAAGGAAAGGAATACAGAGCCAGCTGAATCATTAAAACAGGGTTACCATGTCATAGAGCCATGTCATACAAGGGAAACTGGTGTGAAGTTGGAGTCAGACTGCTGGGTAATGTAGGACAGTGAAAGTTCTTTTAACCATCACTTTTGCTTAATTGCCTCACATACAAAATAAAGGCAGTAAGCAATATCTCACCCAATTTGCTCCCATGGGTTATTGGAAAAACAATACTTAATACTTTAATATAACACATTAAAGCAGGATCTTAGAGTCAACAGAAGTGAAGTGGGAAGAAACACAGTGTATCTCCTTATAATGACTCTTTTTCATCCACAAGAACAGTTACAGATGAATACATTCCACATATAGAAGGACAATTTGTGGAGAGTATGGTACTTAAAATGTCATTACATGGCTGAACTCAGGCTAATCTGGTCTAGTACTTTACACTTTTTTGCATCACATTTAAATTATACTGAAACATTAAATTTTCCAGTGACTCCAGAGGAGAGGGCTTTACCATTAGACTCACACTTATTTTCTTCCTTCAGATAATATATTCCCATTTGGCTGGGAAGTATTAAAGTATCTGCATTTTGTTATCTCTTATTTCTGTCCAGGCAGTCTAAAACCTAGATGGAAAAAAATAAAAAAGAAGGAACAACAAATTCCTATTTAACATGTCTCACTAATTATAAAAAAGTAGATTTTCCCTTGCTGAGTATAACTGTTCTTAGTGGTGGATTGTTAGTAAGAGACAGAATCTTGTTGGATGTATTATATAAAGTACATCTTTCTGATAACATGAATTAAAGGAATGATGTTGGAGTTTGGCTAGTAAACAAAAATATCTTGTGGCTCCCGTATTTCCCAAGTCAGAAAGTGATAGTCACCATTACTACATTGTGTTTTCACACTTAAAAAGACAGTTATTAAGTGTATCATCAAGAGGCGGCAGAATAAAAAGAAGGAAAAGACTACTATATCAATGGCTTTGAACATATAATCAGGGCTTGCATCCATAAAAGCCAAGCATTCTCCTGGATTAACATTTGTACAAATGGCATCCTCTCTGACAAGGCCATTTCTTGGGCTTCTTTGTGAGAGTTTCTATGCTGACTGGTTTTCACACCATTAAGTTGTCTTCCTTTTTCTCATGTTTGCACAATACATTAACATTTAGCAAAATAAAACTCCTGTCCAGGTGATCACCTGGAAAGTAAGGTGTTCAGGAGATCACTGTGTCACAGAGTAACAGCATAACGAGATGGGATGGTGGGTTCAGAAAACCATGGCTTTAGAGACCTCAGAAGCAGGCTACCCTCCATACCGGCCACCTCCCAGAGGCCCACATAGTTCTCTCATGCCTGGGCATTTTGTTTACTCACAGCAGCTCATTAGCTACTGGGGCATCTCACAAAAGTCAGGGTAGCACCTCTTGTTCTTTGAGAGACTGTATCTGCTGCCTCTTGAGATTGATTTTTCATCAAGGCAGACTTTTCCCTGTTCCAAAGATGGACCAGAGCTTCAAGAGTGCCTAGTCACTAATCTTCCCAGCACAGCCTCCCCAGAGGCCGATTCAGAATTCATATGAGAGCAGGTGATTGGACACCTCATTCCAGTAATTCTTACTTTCTCTCCCTCCAGAAATATGTGGGTAAGGCCTTCAGCTTACTGTCTGACTTTCCTTCTGTGGGCCTTGCCTGTCACTGCATAAAACTCCCTGGTCTCATGTGTTTTTTTTTTGTTTTGTTTTGTTTTTTCACTTACGTTTACAGAGTTATTTTCTAATGTCTATGCTCTTTCAGACTTTGATTAGAATGCACTGATCAATCAAAAGGATTTGTTTACAATGTTGGCTCTTAGAGTCTTCTTCACTGCTTCAAAAAGTGGTTGTCTACTATTTTAATGAAAATGAATTCTCCAACCTTCCTCTTTGATGTCTTATGAATCTTCCATCAAGAAATAAATCAGCACTCTTTGTAAACATTTCATTCATACTGTTAAAATTTATAATCCTGGACTCCCTTCCCATACACTTCAAATATCTTCCTACATAAGGTTCCTCAAGATTCAATTACACCCATCTCTCCCTCTGATTTTGCATCATCACTGCATTTTGTAGCATTTATGCTTGTAATTGCATTTTACACCTCTTTATCTTGTACAGAGGCTGTCAGTATTGAGAATCTTGTACAAGTATAATAAATCATCACTACTTGATTGATTGCAAACTACAGAGCATGCTGTTAGGTAGCTACCTAATCCTAGCCGTGCATTTTTAAAAAGGTAGACATTACTTTCAAAAATATCTAACCATTTCCTACAGAACAAAAATACCTCATTTATGAACTAGTCCCACAAATACCATGCAGTATAAAAGGGCATATTCTAAATGTAGAATAAACTATTTGTCTGATTATAAACTGTATATTATTTTTACATGATTGTGGAATATGTATAGAGTACTATGGTGCACATATACTACCTGTAACAAAAATCTGTGTAAATGTCTATACCTAGGCTCAGTATTCTCCATTTTCAATGGACAAACATGCTGAAACCCATTCTGCCTAAAACAAACAAAAACTCTTTCTAAATGCATTTCTTGGATTTAGGCCATTGTCACAAAATCGCTACTCTTCTGTGTGGCTCCCCTGGCTGCTTTTAAAGCTTTGTTTTCCAATACAAAAGCAGATTTGAGCATTGCTTGTAGTGAGTGCTGTAGATGGGATTTAAATAATACAGCAGTTGGGATTGAAAAGAAACCTTTAGAAATGGCTAGATAGGGGATACTCCAGATGGGGAAAAGAAGCAAAAATTCACATGTAAAAGCTTTTAAGATGGTGGCTATAGCATTTGCACTTAGTCTATTTGATCTGCCACACATTCCAGATGCTATCAAGAGTTTAGGAAAGCTATTGGGATCCAAATTAGGGCACATTTAGGGAAAAAAACACAAGAAGAAAAAAAAACCAACCTTTTCTTCTTCATAATGCCGTTCCAGAGGATATCAGGTTTAGGGTAAATCTTTAAAAAGCAGCTAAATCAAGCACATCTGTCAATTCACCCACTTAAAATGCATGAAATCTGAAGACATGTGAACAGTGAAGGAGAAAAGGTACTTATAGGAACTACAATTGTTTGTTAAATGCACATTAAACTCTATTAAAACTTCTAGGGCTGTGGGTATAGCTTAGTGGTACAGTACTTACCTAACATGTACAAGACCCTGGGTTCAATCAGCAGTACCAAAATCAAAAAAACTGTTCTATATAAAATGATCGTATTTCATCAGCAAAATAATACTACCATTCTTTGTCATTCAAATTCAGAAGTCTGGAAGAAACAGAAATTTCATACTGCTCATACTCTATGATGTGATGGTAGTACTAAATATGATAAAATAACGATGAGCATCAGCTGGGACTTTTAAAGGCATTCTACAAATGAATAATCTACCCATTTGTTTTTTATGAATGTGTATTTGTCTTTCGCCTACATTCATACTGAGTAGTAAAAAACAGAGGGAGGAAAAATATGAAATATGAGTTAATACTTTTTTCATCAACTTTTTTTAGTTTTTCTAAGCAACAGGAAATTTGAATAAATGATTTATAAACACATAGAACATAGGTTATGACTATTATGGTAATGTCCATAATTCAGTTTTGAGACTCTACAATAGTTCATAGATGTGTATGTCACAGAATATGCTAGAAAGGGGTGCTTATAGTCTTTTCTGAATGGTCTCAATTCTCCTGTCCTACCTTCACATTTCACGTCAGTCAGTACCAGTCTACAGTCTACAGGGCTATTAGCAAGTTTCTTCCAGTCTTTTGTGAAATGGGATCAGTAAAGAAAACAGTGATGAAAAAAATTAAGATTTTGTTGATGGCAATATAATGGAGTAAGAGGTACTGCTGCATATACTACACAAATACTTTATAGTGCTATACAAATATGCACCAGCTTTACGATAATAATCATAGAGCATACTTATTGAGCACTTCTTATATCCCAGGCTCTATACTGTTTTATGTACATTATCTCACTCCTAATAGCTTGAAGAGGTAAGTTGAAAAATTAGTTGCTTCTAAAGATATTAACAATTATATATCAAAATTAATTTAACTGTAGTTGTTTGGATAATATCAAAATGAGATATTTTTCACTTCCCCAAATAACCAAATGTCATTCTAGTATTCATAACAGCAATATAACCTATTAAAAAAATCACCAAATATACATAGTCGAGGGAAGTTACCAGAGAGAAATTAATGTCTATAAATATTTAAATTGACTCAATCTTTGAAAAATGTGTTTCTTGGAACAAAAGTGACAAATTTGTTGATGCAAAAACAAAATTAAATCTAAAAATGAGGGCGTAGAAAGAAAAAGATTTTTTTCTAATCCACTCATCCATAACACACAGTTCAAAGTGATGCTAAATATGTTCAAATGCATTTTATTTCCCTCGATATACCTCTTAAAGAGCAGACCAATGGCAATATGAAAGAGAATTCTCACATAAAAAGTACTAAAAGAGATTAGGACATTTCATCTACTTAACTGAAGAGATAGTCTATCGACACTTTTGATCCAAGGAATGAAAGAATGCAGTCATATGACATTTTGTTAGGAAAGTAACTGATAAAACAAAGCCAAAGAATATATCATATAATTACAGTGTTTATATTCATAATTTAAATGCATAGATAAACTGAACTTTTCAAAGTTCTCTCCTGAGAATTTAACTTACTGTGCTATGAATTTGGTTTTCTAGAAAATAAAACTTGAAATAATGAACCTAATACTATGAGATTTATCAAAAAAAGACAGTATTTATTAGAAAGATAACCCAACCTCCAATCTATAGGCAAATTAAATAGCATAACATGGAATTTCACTCTTAGGACAATAACAATAATAATTAGTATGGAGCAGCTAAAATACTGTGATAAAATCAACAGATTTTGAAATCAGAAGCTCTCTATTATAGGAATTATTAGCTCTAGCCCCTGAATCCATTTATTTCATCTTCTCAGGCTAGTTTCCCCTGAAAATTCCATTAAAATAGCAGAGCATCTACTTTACAGAGTTACTGCTTCAACTGCACCAAACAAGACATTTAGGAGAGGGAGGGAGAGGGAGAGAGAAGGGAAAGTGGGAGAGGGAGAGAGGGAGACAGAGAGATAGGGAGGGAGAGGGGGAGAGGGAGAGAAGGGAGAGAGATGGGAAGAGAGGGGGAAACGGGGAGAGAGGAGGAGAAACAGATACTAATAACATGCTCTATGATTACTGTCAGAGAAACTTATGAAAATTCAGAGAAGTGCCAACTAAACACAAGATAAAGAATAGAAAGTAAATTCCATCAGTAGCTAGCTTTCCATTTTTAAATTCAGCACTGGTTGGTTCTGAACAAGCTAAAAGTTTATCTGATAACCTCCAGGACAGTATCCATGGTCCTTATAACAATGATCATGATCATCTAAGGAAACACATGGGGACATTAGACTCAGACCAAACAACCTAGAATTTGGTAACAGCAAAAAAGAAACTTCAGAGAACAAAGCCTCACCAAGAAGCAAGCCCTCCCTGTGAACCAGCACCATGCATGGGGTGCCACCAGAGTGGAAACAGCCAGACCCAAGCCTTTCCCCATGAGTTAGCACCATTCGTGGACTGCAGGGTGAGAGAACAAAGCCTCACCAAGAAGCAAGCCCTCCCTGTGAACCAGTGCCATGCGTGGGCCACTGCCAGAGCAGGTAGAGCCAGACCCAAGCCCCTTCCAGTGCGCAGGCTGGCAAACAAGAGCCAATTTCCCTCCTCCCCATCAAGAGACCAGTTGATCTGGAGAAACACAGGCTGCAATGATAGCTATTGAGGTGAAATGCAGTTTGATGCTCGGGATGTTTTGGTGTTTCATTGACCTTGCAGGTGTAGGGCCAGTGGTCTGATCATCTATTTAGATAGTGGGATGCACTGTGGCACCTAGGAGGATCTCCTTCTGAGGGTGGTAGCAATTGTTAATTCCCTATTGTCTTGTTTTGAAGTCCTGTATCATTTTCATTGTTTTGTTGGGTTGGGGCTTGTTCTGTTTTGCTTTGCTTGATTTTGTTATATCCAATGGCAAGAGCAGCTATTTCAAAGATGGCAAGATATATTACGGTAGCCAATTAGGGTTTACTATGGCCTTGTTTTGAAGTCCTTCACTGCATTCATTGTTTCATTTTTGTTGGTTCTATTCTGTTCTGTTGTTTGATTTTCACTATGTCTAAGGGTATCTGCAGCTATTTTGAGGACAGCAAGAGACATTATGGTAACTGTTTGTTTTGAAGTCCTGTGTCACTTACACTGGTTTGTTTTGATTGGTTTTAGTCTGTTGTATTTTCCTTGGTTTTATCCTCTTTAAAAGAAAAATGTAAAAAGAAAATTCAATCTTAGGTGTCTTGATCAAGCAAAGCTGGATAATAATAATTTGAACTACATCATCTAAACTAAATTTTGCATCATTTCTGAGAAAAGGTAATGGTGTTTACTGGTTAAATCTTTTCAAACTTCACCCCAAGAGTATACAGACCCATTCTAGCAAAACAAAGCAGTATGTTGGATAGAAGGGTGATGGACACACAACAGGAGGCTCGCACAATAATTCAGAAGAATGGAGATGCTGGAATGCAGAGGAAAGGCCCAATGAGAGCTGGTGGAGATGGGCTGTGTAGCACAAAGTGCTCAACTCAGTATGAAAGGAAAAAATGGTGAAAGAAGAATGTGAACAATCTGTTTACTCACAGTCACATGTCATTGAGAAATGGTCCCCCCATAGTAGCCAGTACTGCCCAGCAAAACCAAATTAAAGCAAGATTCTGGGCTTAATAAATGCCAGGTTCTAATAATCCATCTTCTATCCATCGCAGTTTCTGTCAGTTAATAGTGACAAATCATCTCGTGTATGTCCCAGTAGTATTTAAAACCCAAGCTCAACGTAATGCCCAAACAAGTGGTTTAATGATTTTTAAATGTTCGATTTTCTTTTACCATCCAAAAGAGATCAACACAGGATGTTTTTAAACCCATTACACTGGATTTGTCTGAAAACTTCAGGGACAAAGAGTTTGGGACTCAAGCAATGTTCTGTTCTCAGCGAGCCACATTTTCTGTGGCTCATTAACTCCTCCCATTGCCGTCTGGTTCCCTGCCCTTAGCAGGAGGCCAGTTTGTCAAGAAATCCAGAGGGAGCAAAAGAGCTATAGCAGCCCAGTTGAGCAGCAAATACTGAAGATGTTCAAGCTGTGTCTGCCTCTTAGGCCCTCTGAGAACCTGACAGGCCAGAGGTGGCATGTGTGACCAGCAAATGTTTATTATACTCCTGAGAAAGCAGACAGACGATGGACATTACCAATCCTCTCTGTTGGTGATGTTCTCCTCCCAACTCTGAAGATACAGTCTGTAAGCATTATCATATTTAGCACTTTTCCTCTCCAGAATATCCACAATGCATTCTAAACCCACACAAAAGGGGAAAAAGAGACCACCCTAAGGAAGCAGACATGACATTATGAATAACAGTATTTCTATGGACATTTCTATTTCCAGTTCTATGAGTCTAAGTATGCAGAGGAAGCATGGGGCAATGCAGCAAAGGAGAAGTACAGAAACAAAATGTTAAAGTTAATTTTGAGGAAAAATAAGAGACCAGAAAAGTAAAGGACAGGATAGGCAGGAACCAGAGAGAGAGAGAAAGAGAGAGAGAGAAAGGGAAAGGGAATGATAAGCACTACTGAATGATCCAGACTAGAGAAAATCAGAGATCCTGGCTCACACTGTTTTCACAGACTATCAATAACCTCTCCCCCATCTATTTTCACTGTAAAACAATTAGATACAGAGAATCTGGATTGGTAAAGTCCTGTTGCTATTAGAATGCAGGAGTAAAGTGCTAAAAGAATCCAGCACACTTGAACATGTATAATCTTTCAAATAACTAAAATATTGCTAAAGTCAAGTTCCTGAGACTCAGTCCAGGCTTACATGTGCAATCCAACACTTGGGAAATTGTGAGGAGAGGAAAAAGCACACAGATGCCATTCTAAATGAGGGATGCACATAAATAAATGCAGCTATCAGAAATATTTGGAAGGCTGAAGTTTGATTTTTTTTTTTAATTTTAGCAAGGGAAAAGCAAAGACTTTTATTCCCCAACAGAACAGTTTATTCAAGGTTACATAAGAACATGCAGAAAACAAGAAGTGATTTCCTTCTTGCCAATTTTTCATGGTAATAGGTTACACCCAAGATCCCATTCAATTCTGCACATATTTTGCAGCTTCTCAGGCTTCTAATACCCAATGGCAGCATACAGAGACAAAAACAGGGCTGTGAAGTACCTAATTTGTTTCCCTGACAATTTCAATGATGTTGTGCTTCCTGTCATTCACTTAAATTAGGTATTCTGTATTGGAAACATTTACATGCAACACATTTATGCGTGTGCGAGATTTGGAGTTTTTAAACCAACTAATTCATACACCTACACTTGTAATTACAGTCAGAGAATATAAACTGGATTGGCTGAAACAGAAAATGAGAGTGCTCTACAATACATTAAGTTAAAAAGTTTGAATTACTCCTCAAGAAGAGAGAGGAAAGAGACTGTATTCCTTAATTCTACCTTACATGTTTTAAGAATGTGTTTTCACAGCTCAGTAGATCTCAAGATAAGCATAATATTGCTGTCAAATGAGGGTGACCTCTTTCCAGATGCCAATGGTCCTTATGTGGGGGTGGAGGTGGAGATGAAATAGAAAACAAGAAACGGTGGCACAAAAACATCTACTGTCACAAAATAACCTCCCTGGGATTAAACTATATGAACTGAAGTAACTGAGAAAGCCTTATGTTCAGAAATTTAACAATCAGATTATAAAATGTTTGGGTTCACCTCTCATCAACTTTATATAACCGATATTGAAACAACCAAAAATGCATCATATTCCATTCACTGGCAATTTAAAAATAGAAAAGGTAAGAGTCCAAATGCAAAGAAAAGAAAAATGTCAACTTTTCTATTGTCAGTAGCATTAATAACCTGCAGCTATAAAACTTTACTCTTTCCTTTGACAGTGTCGTAGAGATTAATAGTCTCCACAGTTCACACTATATACTTCCTTGACATTTTCCAGTGACTGGGAAAAGTGACATTAAAGGCAGAGTGTATTGCTAACTGGAATACACCCTTAGGGAGTGATGGAGGAGGGATGGAGGAGAGCAATGAACCTGAAGAGTACAAATTGGCAAGAACAATCCTTACATTTGGATAGATAGCTTTATGGGCTTGTTTAAATTATGACTGACTGAGTTTTAAATTGATATTTAGTTGAATTTTCCATAATACTGAAAGTTGACATATGGGAGGGAGAAAAAAACCAATGACTTCCCCGCAGTATTTCACCCTAGAAAGGCATTTGGCAATAACATTTTACTGGGCAAATTAGACAATAAAATTTTGCCCAAACCTAGGCAATATAGGATGAAAATGCTCATATTCTAGAAAAATTTAGTCTCAAGTCACAATTCAGGAAAAGTACTAAGCTCTTAGATGGCAACTAAAATAACGAACAAAAAATCTGTTTACTACCTTTATGTCTTCCAAAAGAATTTTTTTCTGCTTTGAAAAAGAACCAAAATTTTCTCTATTGTATCTGCACAGAAAAGAGCTATTTTCTGGACCCCTGAGGCTTCTTTTGGGATGAAAAATGATGATATAATGTGAAGATTTTTAAAGTACTTCCTAAAATCTATTCTGCAGAACACTAACACCAGAAAGTTCCATGGACAGAGGGTCTGAAAATCTCTCCCCTTCCCTAAGCACAGATCACAATAATCCTTTTACAGTTTCTGACAGTCTTTAAGTAAAGAATTGAAGATACCTGTTTAATTTGGTTAATCCTATGTTAACTAAGCTTTGTTTTTGCCAAAGTCCTTTTCAGCCACAGAACTAATGTTCCATGAAATCTACTCTGGAAAACATCAAAAAATTGAACTCATGTTGGCTGTGAGTAGAGTGAAATTAGATTCAGAAATCTAGTGGGGGAAAAATATCTTTAAAAATTTGTATAGTATTTTATTCCCATGTATGTAGTAATGGGTCAATAAAAACCGCAGTTTATAGAGGTTTTTTTCCTCTGTTTTAGTTAAAGAAAATATCACTTTCCTCTAAAATGCTTAAATATGAAGAGTTTAAAGGATGTACAAACAACCACTCAAAATTATTTTCTGGTGAAGAAATACCCAAGTGCTCACATTCATAAAAATGTAAGGAAAACGAATTTGGCAATAAAATAATTCTAAACAATCTTTCCTTTATGAGTCTAATTTGTTTTCTAGCACTTTATTAATTTCCTCCTCCCAGTAACTACCAACTTGATGGTTTGTTACAATTAAATTTAAAATTTTAAAAAATGAATCAACAAGATGAGGGCTTCAACTTCATGCTAACTGAGTGGAAAGTCAGAGTAAAATGAGATTAATAATAAGGGATTTGGAATAATTCTTCGGAAAGTACAGGAATTCTCATTCACTTATTAGTCCTGAGAGTTCAGTTGGCTATTGTTAGTGTTCTGTGTAAAATGAGTCAAGAAAGGAAAGGGTAAATGAGGAGAATGTTACAGTAACTGAAAATGATAGTACTTCAGGGACCATAGAAGCCATGAAAATTAGCACTGAGCCTTTATGCCCAAGACATAAAAGAAATCAGGACAGTCTTAATGAGAATCAGGCAGTGCGCCTAATGAAACCTTAATATACTTCATCTTCCCTTTATATTTCATTTTGGTGCCATTAGACGCAGTGAACCGAAAAGTATTTATTGAGTGTATACTCTGTGCCAGTGAGAGGCCAAACATTCCGAAGAAACCCAAATCACATACAGCAGTGGTCAGCAGTGTGCAGTTTCCTGACCAGCAGCATCAACAACAGAACCTCTGGGAAACTTGTTAGAAATGCAAATTCTCAGTGTACCTGGACCCACGGAATCAGAGAGTCTGGGGATGGACACAGAATTCTGTTTTAGGAAGCCCTACAGTGATTTGAAAACCAGTGACCTACAGCCTAGGTGGGGAACCAAGAAAACACAGCAAAAACAGTATCAAATAAAAGAGCTTAAAAACTGTAGAGAGTTCAAAGTCAGTCTCACTGAATGCCTTTCTAATCAAGTTGTTGCCTTTAAAAACAAACCCAGAGCATTTGAGGTAACTTTTTCTTTCTTTCATTTCCCCCACCCCCACCACCCAGCTCAGATAAAAAGAATAACGTAAACTCTCAAATGAACACAGTCTAACGGGTATTCTGGGTGCCCAAGTTAGATTAAGTACTACAGAAAGGTCCACATTTGTTCTTTAAATAGGCTATAAACCTATTCAGTACAGCCCCTTTAAGGAATCTCTACGTTATATGTGTCATTTTACGTTTAGACAAGTTCATCGACAGTTCGCTTTTCAACAAATTGGGATAGAGTTCTGGGGTAAAATGCAGAGGTAATATATTTGCATTTTATTGCTCTATTTAAACTCTTTGGCCACTCTTTACCTGCTAGTCATTTTAGCATCACTTTGTCAAAGCATATTTCTTCACACATAGTGCTCAAATGGTTTAAGATAATAGTAGTAGTAATTGCAGCTAACATTTATTGAGCATTTTATTACATGTCAGGAGCTTTATGTGAACTGTGTCATTTAATTTACATACAACTTTGTGGAGGTAACTGGTTATTCATCCCATTTTACAGGTGAAGAAATTGAAGCTTTGAAAGACAGCTGTAAACAGTACATTTTATATACTGTTAAAACTCAAACTCAGGTAGATCTGACTATAGAGTCCAAGCTCTTAGCCACTGCCCCACATGCTTTTGAATTATTTAGCATACTGGCAGTCACTGGAACATTATCTTCAGCAAGGTTAACTTAGCCTTATTTCTGGAAAGTGGATAAAATGGAATAAACAGATGAGACAAGAACTGAAAAGCACTTAATCAAGAATTTTAGGTAAAAATATGCAATAGAAGAATGAATTAAATTACAAAGATACAACTTAACTATATATATATATATATATATATATATATATATATATACACATAGTTTGTGGATATTCCTTTGGGTATTGGTTTCCTATGTTTAAAACAAGAGTCTCAATAATGAATTCTTACCCTTGGATATTTATCATAAAACTATGAAAGCTATATGTGTATATAAATGAGATCCTTATTAGTAGAACCACAGTAATAAGATATTATTACATTACAATATTATATCCTAGGGTATTATAATAAAAGGCTATTATCACGTACTTGGCTAATAGGGTCCATACTGTTACAATGTATTAAAACCAGATTGAGTTATAAAAATGACAATAATATAATCATAATCTTTGGTACTTAGGGGGAAAAACATTTTTCAAATGAGGTCTCAAAGCACTTGCCTAGCATTACTGCAAATTTATATATGTAGAAACTGTGTTACAGAAAGGCTTACACAAATTTATACAAAAATATACGGAAGTCTTTTGCAAAAAGCATGAAAGATTAAAAGCTCACCCAAAACAGGCTGACAGCAAAAAAAGACTCTGCCAGGAAAAAGAAGTAAAATATTTGAATTGGGTGTGGTGGCACACTTACAGTCCCAGCTACTTGAGAGGTCAAGGAAGGCAGGATTGCTTGAGCCTAGGAGTTTGACATCAGTCATAGTGAGACTGTCGGAAAAAAACAAAACAAAACAAAACAAAACAAAAAAAAAACCTCTCTCAAAATACCTCGTCGTTTAACAATAATTTATTGACTGCCTATTATGAGCTAAGTAACACACTGCGCAATGCACATATAGCAGTACACCAAAGCAACAAAGCCCCTCAGAGTTTACAACTCAGTAGACAAGAGAAAATAAGCATATGATATACTGTGAAATAGTAAACAACAAAAAGTCATGAAAGAGTAAAAGGACAGAAAGTGATAACATGGGCTGCTATATTTGGTATGGTGGGGAGGGGCAGTCTTTTGATGAGGTGACATACAAGCAGAACCTTCAAAGTGAGGTACAATCCAGTGCCAACAACTGGGAGAAGAGGGTTCAGAACCAAGAGAGGAGCAAGTGCAGAGAACCTGAGAAAACGTGGGCATCACCACAGAGCAGCAAAGAAACCGATGTGGGCAGAATGGAGGCAGCGAAATAGCAGGGTTTGAGAAGGTGGACAGGGACTTCAGGAATTTTTCCCCCTGAGGATTCAAT
>RJWM01014279.1:0-23301 GCA_004363535.1 Dasyprocta punctata | reverse complement strand
TCAACTCTGGTATTCGCACAACTGGATGTGATCAAAGATAAAAAGAATCAAATGCTCTATTTTTATAAGAAAATGAAAATAGATAATTCTGGAGCAACTATTCTCATTCATATTCATTCTCATTC
Source organism: Dasyprocta punctata (assembly GCA_004363535.1). Taxonomy (NCBI): domain Eukaryota; kingdom Metazoa; phylum Chordata; class Mammalia; order Rodentia; family Dasyproctidae; genus Dasyprocta; species Dasyprocta punctata. Next base: position 23,176 of record RJWM01014279.1, on the reverse strand, counting down.
TCTTTCTCCTCCCCCTCCCCCGCCTTTTTCCTCACCCAGCTTTCCTGAAACACTGTGGCAGAAAAAAGACGGTAAGACTCAGGAAACATGAATTCTATCCCTGGGTCCATCTATGACTCTCTGGACTTGAGTCCTCCTTTTTGTTTCCTACCCATTCATCTACAAAATAAACATAACTAAGAATGATACTGGGAGAAACAATAACAAGTGTTGGCAAGGATGCCAAGAAACTGAAATCTCATACACCTATTGTGGGAAGATAAAATGATGTGGTCATTCCAAAAACAGTTTGACAGCTTCTCAAGAAGTATCACATGACCCAATAATTCTGTTCCTAAGCATATATGCAAGTAAACTATAATGTTCACTCCCCAGGATGCATTCAATTCCTAAAGGATTAATGGGTCCATTCTGATGGAATGGTTATCCTACCAAGTTAACAGCATGGGAAGGAGCTCATCTTTTTATTTATATTCCTTTATTAGATATATAAAGATACATAAGGTAATTTTTGCAGGAAAATGGTCTGAAAACCCAGATGAGAAAAGTTCATGTACCTTGACTGAGCAGATATTTAAAATGTGTGGAGAGAAGTAACTAAGAAATACAAGTCATTGCTAACATGAAATCTTACAAACTTGAATCCATCTATTCCTACACTTTAATGTTATTTTTTCAGCCTCATCACACAAGAGGCTTAGGGAACCTTCTCTAGCTCTCCCGTTGAGAGTCTGAGAGAGAAATCCCAAGGTACGTGTTTATAGACAGCATTATTCATAGCTATGTGTCTTGATGTTGTCTTATCACTTTCTAACTAGGAGTGCAGTCTCAGTCTCTCTCTCTCTCTCTCTGTCTCTCTTTGTCTGTCTCTCTCTGTGATGTGCAGATCTGATTGTATATCTTGACAGTACCACCATTTGTTAAGGATGAATGTGAATGTCTGTTCCTTACTCCCTCAAATGCATATGTTGAAGTCCTAACCCTCAGTGTGACAATAGATGAGATGTGTGGGAGGTGATCAGGTTTAGCTGATATAACCAAGGTACAGTGTCTACGATGGAGTCAGTTCCCTTATAAGAGGAAGGGACATCAAAGCTTTCTCAGCCATATGAGTTTACAGGTGAAGGGCAGCAGTCTACGAAGTAGGAAGAGAGCACCGATCAAGAGCCAAACTTGGCTGGGTGTGATAGTATAAGGCTATAATCCCAGCACTCCAGGAGGTGGAGGCAGGATTCCAAACTTGAGCACAGCTTGGGCAATTCAGGGATTCAGTGAGACTTTGATAAAACAAAACACTCCCCACAAAGCCAAAACAAAAAGTGCTGAGAATATAGCTTGGTATTAATGAAATGTGTTCAATCCCTAGTACGATCACAAAAACAACAACAAAAAGCCAAATGTGTAGATCCCTGATATTAGACTTCTTAGCCTTCAGAACAGTGAGAAATGAATGCCTGTCATTTTAGGTCACTCAGTCTATGGTACTTTGTTAACAGTGGTCTGAGCAGACTAAGATAATGTTAGTGGCAGCCCAGACAACAGCAGTTAAAACAACCCATTAGAGAGATGGAGCTAAACAGAAACTTTAATACTGCCCTGGAAAATGGAAAACCCTAAAAGATAGAAGGATAAAATGATTGCAAGAAGAGAACTCATGCAACACAAGGGAAGTAAAAAATATCTTTTCTATGAATGGGAATATAACTTTGAAGATGCCAGATTTCCCAGCACCATGAACAATAACTGGCACACAGGTAGGCATCAAAAATATTTGCTGAAGCAAAGAATAACAAGTAAAATCAGTATCCAGGGAAAAGGGAGAAACCAAGCAGACAAGCGCACTTAATAACTGCCACAAAGTAAGTTGCTGGATAGGAAATACAACACAAAATAAGATTCTCTTGGTGACTCAAGAGTTTGATTAGTTCATAATTTAAATTCTATGCAAATAATATCTTCAAAGTTTCTATAAACTAGTGTTACTTTTATTAAGTGACATAGTTTATCAGATGTGAAAATGTCATAGTTTAAGGTCTTATCAAGCAGTAAACATGTAAGACTTTATAAAACACAGAACCTATTTTGTTTCTTCTCTAAAACACTGTGTATCTTGTTAATGCTTGTTTGAATTATCTCCATATTATTGGTGGCAATTCACATAGAGAACAGGGTGAAGACTCAATCAGATACATAAATGCCATTCTTTCCTAGCTTTGCATTGCCATGGGAAGCTTTTAGCTTTCTTCTGTCCTGCTTTGCCTGCAAACTAGGTGCTCCCATTATCAAGATATTATAAACAGTAAACAATTTCAAACTTTACTATTTTCTTAAAGGATACTAAATTTACTCTGAAAATGTCTTCAAGTAACAATCACTTTGTCATGACCTAAACACAGATTATCAACACATTTTGTTCTCCTTGGCCCCTCTGATTTTTTCTTTTTTTTCTTTCTTTCTTTTTTTTTTTTTTTATCTTTTGCAGACAATACTTGTCTGACAAAAGTAAAATGGGGAAGCTAACACTTGGGTCCCTGCTCACCTTATCTCAATAGACACTATAATCCAAAATCACCTGGAATTAAAAAAAAATAATCAACCTAAGTATTTGGATTGCTTGAGCACATGGTTTCTTCCTCTGGGCAATGGCATAGAAGTATAAAAAGTCATACATAACTTTTCCTTGTTTTATAACAAAATTAGTCTTAACAGATAAGTTCCTACTTCAATGATCAAAATTATGATGTACACTTAACATATCTTCCAAGTGGTTTTAAATGAACTTAAACTATACAATTTTTTTCAATGCATGCAGAAGCTCATAAAGCTCAAAAAATAAACCATGTGTATGGGCAAATATGGAATAAGTACAGTAATGTCTTTTGAGGCAAATAAGCCAATAGTTTAAGCACTGAGTTCTAGTTTTATGGCGCTCTCAATCCACTCCAACTAGAGCAATCCCTGCCCTAGCTAACAGAGGGAGTAGGTAAGAGGAATATTTCAAAAGGTGCTAATGTTAGCTTTTGTGACATATCTTTTGTCTCTACACTCTAAATGCTAGCATATTGAAGGTGCTCCCTGAGCTTTTGTTCAGTTTCATTTTCTTACTTGAAACATGATCTATTTTCATTCTTTTTTCATTTGATGTGCTTGCCATGTAGGATGTCAAGAGCTGTGATCACAAGGCTCACTTTATCTTGGTTTCTACTGTCAGTGTCCTTTAGGACTAAGGAAGAGGCTACACAGGACTAAAATGATACTGCCATTACACAGTCAATGCCATGAGAAAGTGTTGTGGACATACATGTGCATGTACACACATGGTCCAGGACATCAGGGACAAGCATTCATTTTAGAGTGCTGGTTGGGAGAGACAATGAGAAGACAAGGGGGTTGGCCTATTATACAGGGTCCCAGATCTCATACATTTCACAGAATTTGTAAAGTTTTCCATTTTTAAACTCTGAATCATATTTAAGAAGCTTCACTGCTGCAATAAGTATTTCAATAAAAATGAACCCAGCCAATATAATTTAAAATTCCAAGCTCATATGCCCAGTTCCAAATATTACAATAGTTTTAAGTGGGTTATTTATATTAAGGTTATATAATACATTTAAAAATCATAATCCTTAAGAGTATTTTATTTCACCTTCTTTTATAATTTACATATGATTAATAAACTCATAGTGTAATGCATACAAAATCAGTGCTGAAATGGATATTGTACATTTAATTCCCAAATTCATTTTTATAGTCATGTCTTGCATAGTATTTGACTAATAACAGAAATGCTGTCAGAATTCCCATCTCAGCACCATAACTATTCTTTTGATGCATTTTGGTCCTAAAGTAATCACTTTCTGATAGGATTAGCTTCATACCTTGCCTAAGTCGACAATCATTCTGTATCAATAAAAAGGCACAACAGTTTGAAATATCATTCAATTTCATATACCACATACTTCTACCGGCACAAGTTGGCAACATAGTGTGAATCACTCTAGATGTATTTTTCTCCTAGAGGCATTTTCCTTTTAAAAATATAATCTACAGACTATGCAGCAGGACTCCACAAGAACAACCCAAGTACAGGTAGTGAAAAGGCAAGTCATTTCTCACATGAGCTGACATGTCCTTGCCTGGAATACTGACGCATGCCCATCTTGTTGGTATGGCGTGGTCTTCCCAGAGGTAACCACCTCCAAGGGAACAAAGGGACACACAGCAATCTCTGGCTCCTCTGCCTAGCAATACTAGCAGACATGGGGGTATCTTTATGATTTTACATGGCTATCTACCTGGAGTTGCAAGGACTGAAGAACAGTTTTACAACATCTAATAAAAACTATAAACTAACTACAAAAATGTGGTTTTTGTTATGATCTTAAGCTTCCCAGTAATGAGGAAATAAACTTTTTGCTCTGCCATTGCTTTAATTCAAACTATTCTCCAATACTTTTTTGTTCTTCACCTTATAAGTGCTTAAAATTAAATTAAGAATTGTAGGACCATGGAAGAAAGCACACTGTGACACAAAAGCCTAGTATTGTTACTAGCCAGGACTCCAGGCCACACTGAATCAGAATAAAATCATTTTTTTTCTAAGTTACAGCTTACCAAAATTTTTCTAGTGGCTGCTGAGGTAGCCCAAGTGCTTTCCATTACCATGGAAATGACGGCAGAGATCTCCAAACCCTCCAAGTCTCTGGCCTCCCATTGTTTCTCCCAAACAACTTGGCAACAAATCCAAACTTCAAAGTTCCTCATCAAACAAATGGCTCATGAATCTTGAAACCCAAAATTGACTCTTGGAGAATTCTCAGAATGGTTCAAAAAGTCCCCCAAATGACTCAGGATGAAGCCCCAAACAGGTTTACAAAATCCCCCAAAAATTAGGAACAGGGAGGACATGTACTTCTAGCAAGAACTTTCCAGGGAATTCTAAACCTTGGAGCCACAGATTTCTAAAAATTTCTCTTTCTATTTCCCTAGGAACAACAAAGGACAACTAACACCGGCTTAAAGGGCTTAACAGTCATGGATGATGGCCCTAAGGGTGTCATATCCAAATGACTGTCACTAGCAGGGCACTAGCTCATCATTGTATTACCAGCAAGGGCTCAGTCAGGCTGAATCTGGGCCCCAGCTCTCTGGATTCCTGAGTTCATTTAGCCACTGGCAACCAAGTATGAGAAAAGCCCACGAAAATGGCAAAATTAATTTATTTACACTTTGGTCAAATTGGGAAGGGCAGCTAGTCTCCTCCACTTCCCTGCACAGAAACATTACAATTCACAGAAGGTATAAAACTAAAACCAGGCAATCGTAAGTGTAAATTGAGCCCAGTATTGACCCACAGGGCTGGAAGCATAGAATCCTCCTTGGGATCAGACTTTGGGGAAGGGGTGGGAATGAAAGTTTACACTCAACTTCAGGAAGCGTGGATTAGTAGCCTATCTCTGAAAGAAAAAAAAATCCTAATTTTTAAAGATCTATTTTACCCTCTTGGTTACAGTATCACCGCAAACCCATTTCAAAGTGGAGACTGAACGATCAGCAACAAGCTAAATAGCCCAAGCTTAGGACATGAAGTACCTTCCTCTTGTGAAATACTGAGTGTAATAAATGAATAAACAACTCTTTCTGTTCCTTCAGTAAGACCCCTGAGTGAAGTTCAATATACTCCTAATACACTGTTGACGCAAGACTGTGATCAGGGTAGCTTTCAGGATGTGGCAGACACTGAGCAGACAGACTCCATTACCTACCATGACCAACTCAGTCCAGGCTCCTGAGGCTGAAAGACAAGTTTGTCAGTAGGCATACATATGCAAACAAAGGATCAAATGTTGAAAATTAGCTTTTTAAAAATCCCCTCCAACCTAGACATGGTATCTAAGGATATAAGATCTCTAAAACTGGAAGGCTGAGAAAGATAATCCAAGAGCAGAAAATTAACCCGGCATGTCCACAGTCAGGAGGCAGAAGAAATAAGGGCTTAAGGAGGAATGGATATCAGAAAAAGAATCATATTAGAGACGTCAAATAAGGAATTTTAAGGAGATAGTAAAAACTGCCAAACATGTGGAAGACAGACAATAAATAGGTTAGTGATATTAAAAAAAAAAAGTGCCAGGCGATACTGATGCTTCTCCCCCAATGACCAGAGAGGAACAAGGCTATTTGTAAATCCCCACAGAGAACATGGGATGAAACTAGCAATGGGATACCATCTTCTCTTCAAAGATTGGTCTAAGAAGGCCAAACGAGAGCAACACACCACCAGATGGCAACACAGAGCCAAATATGATTCCTATTTACCTATGATATGTAATAACATTGGACCACAAGAAGAGCCAACATATCAGTGGAGTGTCTACTTTTATGTTGAATAAAAGATAAGATTAGAGAAATAAAAATTGGTCCCCAAAGAAAGGTAAATACTGAAACTGAAGGAACCTCTTGTCATCATACAGCACATACCCTCAATTAGTAACTGTACCTTTACTGTGTAAATGGTAGAGGAAAGTAATTAACAATTAATAGAAGCTGCCCTCAATTTAAAGCCTCGAAGGGAAGTAATTAAATTTAGTAGAAGCTGTAGCCTCTAAACAATGATACATCATACAAATACAAAAGGAAGCACAGATTTGAATAATAAATACAAATTAGAATCGAAGTTTGACTACAGGCTAAAGAGAAATGATCCTGAAATTATTTTTCCTAAGAAATTTTCTGCCCAAGAGACTAGTTTATGGACCTATTTTAAGCTAGGCAAAGGTCTGATTTGAATCCTGGCTGATATTTCTTAAGTACAAGCTTGCTTCTAGAGTATTTATGCATGCAGATCAGACAGCTTCCTGCAGTTTGAATTAACTGTACAAGTACCTTTCATATCAATGCAGATAGACTTGATATACACAGTGTCAACATTACTACCAGGGTTGGAGATCACAAACATTGCTCTGCTTGTTGGTCATGAAATAAAATTGCCCAACAGAATTTGTGTAGCTCCAGAGAGTAAATTAATGCAGGCAACACGGTTATCAGCAGTATTTAGCCTGCCTCTCTAAGCTTCTAACAGAAACATTTAGGGAGAGGAAGCATTACATCTGGCTACAGCTGCACATTACATGGTCCACTGAGACTCAGATGCTGATGGCTGAACTGAATAACAAACAGCTGGGTATAAATGTGAAAATCAGGAAATCAGTTTTAAACACACATATTTCAACAAATCCTCTGAAATTCTAACACTATCTGAGAAAGAGCACTTTTACAGCATTATAGAGCAATACAGTATCTCAAAGATGAAAATTCAAAAATATACCCTAGCACTTAGGGGTCATTATAACTTGGCTGAGCTCTTCTATTTCACAACGGGCAGTGTGAGCACAAACAAAGGCAGTATCACCAGCTCATTTTCTGGCTGTGGTCATGCTTGAGGTGAAAGTCATCACAAGTATCTAAGCTTTTCAGAATGAAGAAACATTATTTCATAAATTTAACTGAATTGAATGAAAAGGTCTCCTGAACCACTTATCTCTGGGTCCTCTAACTCTGAACTCAAGTGCAGTGGGAAAGGCATTCACAGACCATGGTACACAGAATTTCCAGCACATGAGATATGTATTAGAGAAAAACACGAGCTAATGAGCACATATCCCAAAGTAGCCAGAAGAGTGCTAAGACATTGGAAACACTAAATAAAAGCTGGATAAATTTTGAATAGCTTTTCTGTTTACTAGGATCTAGGTAGGGAAATGTATGGGAGAGGCTAGAAATTCCTTCTTCTGATTACTTGAGAACACTAATAACCATTTGTATGGAAGGGTTTGTGTTATTCCTATGTATATACAGACTTTTAATAACTGGCACATGTTTATTTAAGAAAGGTAGTGACACAATATCAGACAATGTGAAGGAAGGACCACATAATCTATCATCCAAACTGGGACACTTTTTAGAATAAATGATTACTAATGATGACACAAGACAATAGGTTTAAACTGGGAGTATCCCTGCAAAAGAAGGACACATCCTGAATCCTGACTACCAGGAGCATGAAAAAGAACTGGAGGTCATATCTGGAATGCCAACTGAGTGGCTGCCATCTCATCTTTTTATTTTCACTCCCCTGTGCCTATTTACTTTCTATCTCAATATGATGTCAAATTAAAGAGCTCTTTTAAAGAAAGTTCAGGGAACAAATGGATCCAAGAGATAAAAATCTAGTCTTCACTGCTTGCAAATTAATTTTGTGAATCATACCAGATCCAATCTGGCCTAATGGAGAATGGCACTACTTTTGTAGCTTTTTCATGTAGAAAAGAGCTACACTGTCATTTGTAGCTCTTTATTAATGTTGATTTTCTGTCACCACAATCTAACTGGATTCTACGATTCAATGGCCAAGATCCCAAAAGTATGAATGTATATGCACATTTCCACCAAGAGACTACATTTCTGCCAGTGTACCTGCTAATAAATACATGAAATGTTAAGGGATCTCTAGATGTAGGAAAAAAATGATACAGCAATATTGTAGTATAAAACTCATCTGAGCTATAGAGTGAGGAATGAAGATCTTTGGAAATTTGAAACAGTTAAATATTTATGACCCAATGAGTTATTTAATTCAACACAGCTTAAAATAACACTAAAGTACACATCCTTCTTTTTTTTAAACTAGTGTCTTCTTAAAGGAAAAATAGATAAAAAAGAGCCACATCTTATAGCTCAGAGTAACTCAATGTGAGATGCTTATAACCTGAGAACTACTGTTACACCTTACAGTATTTTGTAACATCTAAATGAGCCAGCAAACATCCAGTCCATTATATAACTTTCAGACTTTGAATATCTGTTAATAATTATGCTTAAAATAACCTACAACTTTGGTCACTACAGATATTGTACCCCCAAAAAAGGAACAGACTTAAATACAGAAAACGTGCAGGTTTTTCTACATGACAACAAAACTGATAGTTCAGCCAAATAATAGGTTAGTTGTGACTCAAATCCTAAACTCAACTGTCCAACTTAATTTTAACTATTCAATCTGCCACACAAACTGTACAACTGTCATGTATTTTCTGACTGCCACTGTATTTACAAGACCACAGTGGAATCAATTTGCTACTGTAGAGGCACACAAGAAACCCTGAGAATTAGATAACTTTAAAGCTAATTTACTTTGTTTCTGGGCTAATTACATTTCTTAAAGTAAGTTTTGATGATTGGCTAAAAAAGCTATCAAAAGCTAGGCACTTATAGATATAAACACAATCTGTCAAAAAAAAAAGTGTCCTAAACATTGAAGAAAGTATTTGTAATCTACAATGGGAACTTGTGAAACATATAAATTGAGTTTCCCTTATTTATATCCTACAATTGGGCAATTATATTATGGAGATTCCTATGTTTCATAATTTTCACTGCCAAGAACTGCTTCCAAAGTTACAACAATCCATTTACATTTCTAAAAATTCTAAGGTCTTTGTTGGGTGGTATTACATAGGCTTTTTACCTAAACCTCAAAGTTACCTTACTTCAGCTCTAGGAATACTAAAAACACTGAATCTAACTGTTAACCTTTATGTTAGAGCCCAGAGTGGTTTGTGTGAGACCCAACATACATTAGAGTCTAAAAAATATGTTAGAAAAAGTAACACAAAATACATACTGGGAAATGCTCAATTCATTATATATATATATAATAGACCCAAACAGATTTTTAATTGTTCATGATTTATGACACAGTAAAAACTTATTTCTATGATGACAACAGAATACCCTGTGGGTTTTCTGAGGAAACTTAAGTCAAGTGTCTGCTGCACTTCTATTTTGTAGTAAGGCCTTTACAACTGTTTTTGTTTTGTTTTGTGTTTTACTTTCCCAAACAGTCTGGGCTCTACTAGGGCCTAGAAAGTGAGTTATGACATTGGGAAACACCATATAATACTGGAGATTGTAAACCTAAAATACATTAGAAACAAAATTATGACAACAATATCATCATAACTTCTTCCTCCAACTAGTTTTCCATCCAAAAACCAAAGTACATTTTCTATTTCATTAAATGAATAAGTTATAACACATCAGATTCTTTTTAAACTTCAAGTGGTTTAAACTCTCACTTAAATTAGAAGTAGGGTCTTTTGTCTAAAAGAATAAACTTGGCCAAAATATTTTTCTTGTACCATAGCCAGCTTATACAGTTGAGGGGAGAGTCCATGATATAGCAGTTCCCCACAGGAATAAATTTTTACAATTCAGTCCTCTGCAGGTGGCTCACAGTGTAAAGATAGCATCTTATGACAGGAATATATTTATACCTGCCTCTGGAAGGCAATGATGTGCTCACCTCAACCAACTTTCTCAACTTTGTCCTTCATGTTTAGATATAAATCGAATCGTGGTTCATTGTGTTTCATGTCCTAGAAACAGAGAATTTGTGAGAGGAGATGCTACTGTGATTCAGATAACAATGGAGTAAATGAAGTGCTAAAAGAGTAATAGCATTTTCCTTCAATTATATGATCATCATTGGGAACCCAGCATTTTGACAAAGTGTTCAAACATCAAAGAATGGAGTTGGTATCATGTAGTTGAGAGCCATGGTATTGGGTCTTGTAGTATGATTTCTGAAAGCCTTATAATGAGGGTGGAGTGGATATACATCCCATTCTTTAGCTGTATTTTTGTTCAACAAAGCCTGCAATTTTCAGTCACTTGAAAATGTAATTATAGATAATGTTTGCATCAGTAGCAAGAATACAATAAGCACATGGGGCATGAAAACTCCACTCAAATCACATCCTCTTAGGTTACAGCATTTGTCTTCTGCCAAGAGTAAAGACATTTCAACAAGCTAATATTTGGTATGAAATTGTTTGTGGGTTAGACTAACCCATGTATGAATTCTACTTTAACTTTTCTATTATCCTTTCCTTTATATTGGGCATCTACACGAGGCAGAAATGTATGATTTGCTGAAAACTGATAATCCTATCAAATGTTTGTACAATTGAGCAAAAAGCTATGCAGAAGCTGAAAGGGAAGTGACAGTTGAAGTGGACCAGCTGCCATATATAAGTTGGTCATAACTGCCAATCCTACAATCCATTCGTATCTTGCTTAAGGGCTCATTTATTATATTGCCTGCTTATTGTCCCACTAAAGAAAAAGGGGATAAAAGGATGCTGCATAAAGTCACCTATTAAGGGAGACAGTGAGGACCAAACAACACCCGAGAGCCTTTTCCAATTCATAAGAAGGAATAGTATGGGTTATAGACACCCCTTGTGTTCACCTAAATAATTTGCCAAATTAAGAAGTTGGGGGGAAGATGTCAGATGTCTAGTGAAATCCTCAAAAGAGACCTCTTCATAAAATATTCTATTATTATAAATGGAGGATAAGTATCCACCTTAGCGTTTAATGTTAATTGCTTCTTTTTCTCAGTAAGTGAGAATCTGCCTTAGGCATTAAGAGACCTTGACACCATTTTGGTTCCCTTTCCACTAATGTATCTTGTAAAACACTCTTGCCTTCTAGACTCAGAAATCAATCTAGTTATGAAATAAAAATAAAACTGAGAAAAAGCAAATTATGTGAAAGAGCATAAAAAAGCAGATGATTGTAGGGTCACTGGTAAGAAACTATATTTCATGTTCAAATGCTACACACTCAGCTAAAAGTGAAAAATCCCTCAAAATATTTATAAGCCAATTCTGGAGCCAAACTGCAAGAAGATACAGTAGAAAGACTTCAGGCTTTATAAATATCTGGAAGAGATACAAGCTCAGGGTTGCAGGACCCTCAGTTTATAGAACCTTAACTTGACGTTCTCATTTGAAAAAGTGGAATGACAACTTAGTTTGCAAAGGTTTTCTGAAGATTATTGAAATAAATTTCTTAGCCAATGGCTAGTCCCTGATGTATCCTAAATTGAAAACTAAGATAATAAAATATTTTGGAAAATTATCCACAGAATGGTGGCACCTCTTAAAGTGTTAATGATCAGAATTAAAAGAAATACACCAAAAGGAAGTATATGGTTGTCAGAGAATTAGTTTGTTGATGCTAGGAAGCATTTTGGCTGTTGGGTCTGCATAATTATTTTATTGATCAGAGAAGTAGAAATAAATTTGGATCAAAAGTATTAGGTCCTGAGAAACAAGACACAGGCAAAATAAAGGTGTGAATATAATACAACTTCAGAGGCTGACAATAATCCAATTTTGGTTACTTTTCACAATAACTGGTCACAAAATCTTGGCACAATGAAAAATCTGCCTATAAGGCTAATTAGACTTCTTTGCCACCAATAAAATTTGTTGATTACAATGTACCAATTAATTTGTACAGAAACATTTGTAGTATCTGTGCAGCTGGCCCCTTTCTCTAAAGATTTGGCCAGCTTTCGACCACAGATCTAGTTTTCCTTTCCCAACAAACCTAGAAACAACAGTAATTGCTGATTCTGCCAAAGTCCCCTCTGCCTTCAGCCAAGTCCATTCCTGATTCACCCCTATGCATAGTGCTCTGCTCTCTGAGGCAAAGGATTCTGGGTTTTGGAGGTCACATTCACTTGGAGACTTTCTCCTCAGTTAATATCACACTCTTAGCAAGTATCAAGTATTCCCCAGTCCACCATGGAGAATATTTCCCAATCAATGGACTCCCAATTTGGAAGGTTTTAGGCTTCCAAACTGAATCTGGTCATATCTGATAAAGCAAGGGACCAACAGCATTAGGAGCAAAGTCACACACTATACTGCTGCTCTGATCTCTTCAGACTTTAAGGAGCCTATCAGCTTTGGCAGAAGGAAGTGCCTGTTTATTAAGAACAAAAAGAGAATAACTAGGATCCATACTGCAGCTGGGCACCACTTAGATGATGCAGATAACAAAAACATGATGCCCACTATCTTTCCCTATGCCATCAGAAAGCAATTCTCCAGAGACTCACATACTCTCTGCAGGTATTCTGTGACCGGAGCACCTAATGAGGCCATTAGGCTACTGGGTCTACACTATTCTCCGTCCATATTCATATCATTAAAACTTTTGCCTTAACAGCTGAGTTTTTGCTAGGGTTAGGATTCTCATTATGTGAGCCTTCATATTGTGTGGCCAGTTTTCTTCACATAAGAGAATCAAAATCTATGTCAGTGGATGTAGAGATGGGTTTTTCAGAATGTACATCTGGGGATATGGAATGGAGATATTGCTTTTGCTTCACTCCACCCCAAAATGGAAAGTCTGAACAAAGTTCACAGTTGGAATATGAACTGCATTTATTTCTCAATCATTTTGCAAAAAGAGGAAAGGAGAAAAAAAATTCAGGTTTCATCATGTTGTCCTGGGGACTCAGCAGCTTCTGAAAGTTGATAGGGGGAGCAATATGGCTTTATAAGTCTTTGCCTAAGACTTTAAAGCATGAACATTCTGAGGCAGAAAACATTAACTGCTCAGTTGTAATGAAGTTCCATTATATTTGATTCTCTCAGGAAACATGAATTTGTGGTCAGTTTCAAGTACTATGAAACTATAAAATATTTATGTTGTCATTCCTTGTCCAATATTAGTCTCACAATAATACTGCGAGATAAGTAAAAAGCATGTTTTATTATTCTGACTTCCTAGATGGGGAATCTAGACAAATCAACTGAGACTTGAAGAAACAGGCATGAAACAAATCAGAAGCGAAACTGAGTATAACTGAGGCAGCTGCCTAGTAAAGGACATCTAGTAACAAGGACATGTTCTACCCTGCTGCTTAGAGACCCTAGTGTCTCTAAGGATGTTGTTCTACTACATCCAGGGCAAGTATCAAAAAGGAAGCTGTTTCTATCTAAAAACTGAAACCCACAAATGGCCAATAGAATTGAAATGGTTTTTTATTAAGAAAAATATCTCCTAAATTCTTCTTCAGAGAAAAGTAAATTCTATGCCAAGTGCCAATCAAAGAAAAAAAAATGAATTTATCTCTTAGCCTCCTCTCCAGCACACAATCTGTGTCAGGAGTTTCTAAAATACCAGAAGTCAGTGAAAATGCATTCAAAATGCTCTAGAGTAAAACTGAGAAGGAAGATATACCACCCACCAACAGATGTTGGGAGAAACTTTTTGACATCTAAACATAAAAGAAGGAACAAGGAAGTCAGGAAAATACAGAAATACAAGCTTGTTGTGAAAAGAAGGAAGAATCCTGACAGATAACATTATGATGCGATACAAAGACAGACTTAATATTAAGAAACCTCTTTGAGAGAGCTGCTTATAGCATTCAACAGCATTCGGTCTTCTCAAAAGACTCCTGTGTTATCTCTAAATCCTGAGATCGAGAAAAGATGGTTGGGTGGACAATGGGAGTCATGAGGAAAGATGTTACCAGCATGAACTGAACTGAACAATTGCAGTTGGAGGCCTCCTGGTGACAATTTTGAGAAGGCAAACACAGCTGCAGCATAGCCAAATATAGCTGGCCAAGACAAAGACATCCATAAAGTTAATCATTCTCAAATATGCTACCCTTATGCTCAACCCGAAAACTCAACACCCCTTCTATAATGCAGGAAGTCAAAATACAGTTTTGTGCTTAGAAACATGCAGCTGCTTCAATAGGAGTCACAACAGTGATGATATAGGTGTTTTGATTTTGCTCTCCTTTCAAGGTTCCGACCTGAGAACTAAGTTAGGCACAGATATGGCCCCTTCTCCTGAAACTTGGTAAATTATTCAAGAAAAGGACAATAAAACATGCACCAGAGAAGATTAAAGTAAAAGGTTTAAATCAGGAAAACATAAAGGTATCAGGCACATTCAGGAAAAGCTGTGCTATTTGTGTTCCCACTGAGTCTAGGTTGAGATAAAAAGAATTAGGAGTGAAGAGTAAAATAACAGCTAAGTAAATCTATAGTAGTCCCCAACTAAATGTTTTTTCTTTATGCTTTTCATGTTATATTGTCTTTTATTACTCCTCTAAGATTTTCCAAGGATAAAATGAAATGTCAAATCTCAACTTGTACTTGTTTCACTCGCCTGATACCCAAGGCCTTCCTCTGTATTCCAAAGAGACATCTGGGTGTGAAAATATGTGTATTTTTAAATTGGTTTAAACTAATTTATTCTTATCCCCTCCAAATAAACTCATCAATCTCTTGTAATGTTCACCTTTCAAAAATGCTCATTTTATACACTGGACTCCTTTACAGTAATCAAAATTTCAAGCACTCTCTTTACCAGAAACTGGAAGTGATGGAATGGTGACATGGTACATAAAATGATGGCAGATGCAAAGAAGCACCAGCTAACAGTGTCAGATGTAACCACAGAGAAAGAAAACAATAGTTTAGGACCTACCACCTTGATTTCTCTATGGAGATTCTTTTTTCCTTCCTACTCTAAATATAAAATATTTTGAAAGAAGAAATATCTGGACTATAACTGAGAAAAAGAAGAGTCTAAGGTCTCAAAACTGCAGCAAGGATAGAAAAAGCCACTACATCAGGAAGGGTCTCGGTTTTCTACCAGTAAGATGTGACAGGATCCCCAGAGTGAACTTTATCAAATTTAAGAGAAGCAAAAAGAGTTGAAACATGGTCCTGAGATCTCTTTTTCTACCACAATCAATATTTTATTTTCTTTCTTTCTTTTTTTTTTTTTTTTTTGGTGTAGAAATTGAACTCAGGACCTTGCCTTTGCCAGGCAGGTGCTTATGTCGCTGAGCTATATCCTTGGACCCAAAATCAATAAATTGCAGCATATGGTGGGTCTAGATGTGAAACCTTTCAAAATCTTGAATTCCTTAGCTATAAAGGTAATATTCTGTAAATGCATGTTATATTGTACAACAACTTCATAACTTTCATAACCAAAGGCCATTAAGAAATAAGATAGATTCCTATAAATACACGCACGCGCACACACACACACACACACACACACATACACGAACACACACAGACACACTATGCCTTCTGACCACTGCCAGGGAGTAAACAAAATATTTTGCTCTTTTAGCTAAAAGGATCAACTGATTCTTTTTATGTCAGATAAAGATAATGTAAGCAGTGTAAGTCTCCTGCTATCAGGGAAGACCAGCACAAGCAAAGATATAACTCATGGAAAAGGATATAAAATTATCATTTTAAAATTTAATGAGCTTAAAAAGAAAGAGCATGAAAATCAAGCCTTTTGGCATAAAAATCATGGAATTTTAGATTCAGTATGTAAGTCAAAGTACTTAGGTGTACACTGGCTGGTACTACAAAAAAACTTAAGCTGTCCAAAAGTTATGTCAAAATGTCAAATAAATCAGCTGAAGTTAATTGCATTCTGAGTAGTGAGTCATCACCTTCTTCTGTGAAAGTAAGAAATCTTCAGTCCCATTTGAGCCTGTAAATGTCAGATAAAGCAGCTGTGGGGGTGGGGGAACTTTATTTCCAGGATTATGACAGAAAGAGCCAAACAGTGTAATCAAAGAGACAAACCTCTTGAACTTCTTTAATTGTTGAAATGTAAAACCAAAACATTACACGCAACCCATTTTTAAAGCACTAGCACTATGAAAGGAATCCCAGACAATCGGTCATTCAGATGGGTAGCTCTTACCCTGCTGCTGACCTACAGGAAGCACAGATGATTTCAACCAAGATATCTTCAGATAGATTTCTTTATTTGAAATCTGATCTGAAGGCTGGGAGAAAAGTACAGAATAAATCAAAATGTATTTTAGTCTAAATACAGCCTACATTTAATTTACATAAATTTTTAGGAGAAAAAAGTGTGCCTAGTAATTTGCTGGTAAGTTGGCTATGAGATATTCATTCAAACAGAGTAATTAAAATTTAACCAAAACCTGAGTTTGCACTCATACGTCATTTTGAAAGCCATGTGATTACATATTTATTAGCATTCCATTTTAAATTATCAGCTGACTTTGAAACATCACTCTCAGTATCTGAACATAATATACAATCTGCAGTTCATAAAAGAAACCATTCATAAAACTCCGTGTTGGCACTGAAAAAGTGTAAATCTCAAATATGCTCACACAAGGCATTTCAACTGGATAACTGGGATTGTATTCCTATAAAAATAGTTCCAGTAATCACTTCCTGTCATGGTTTAGAACAAATGGGAAGAATGAAGCTGTTCAAAACCTCCCTAAATGTTTCTGCGTTTCTTTTAGAAGTCCTTTAGGAGGAGTCTAAAGCTCACACTAAATGAAAAAGACATTCCCAGGAGAGAGAGGGGGTTTCCACCCCTTCACATCTGGATTCAGAGAATGAGGATATTGGATGGCACAATTAAATGGTGATGATGCTAAAGGGGAATAATTATTTTACAATTACCTGAGAGCATCACATTTACTGCTCTAATTAGTTTTTGTTTCCCATATAGGTTTTTTCAGGAATGCGCAGCTCCATTTCTCTTAGGTTTAGCAAGAGTTTTTTCTTAAGGAAAAATTAAAAATACATTTTCTGCACTGCTACACAAGTAGCACACCACTGATGCTGGCTTCATTATATTCCTTGGTACCTCCTTGATAGTGGAAACAAACAGGATGGCATGAGAACTTGTAGGTGCTAATGAACTGGAAATCATTAGTGGTTTCTAAACCCTTCCTCCTGCAGTTTTGCAAAGCAAATATTACACTGAGAAATACCTAACCCTTTGTGATGGCCTAATCCACACATAAGAACTAAAACCATGACCCTCCCATAAAGAAACAATACTCCCCAATAGTCATACTCTAAATTGGAAATAATGACTTTATTTTGGTAAAGTTCAGTGTTGAAAATAAACAACATTACTAATTTAGCCGTCTGAAATATGTTGAAAGTATAACATTTTCCATTTAAATGCAAATAAGATAAGGAATGCTTATAGTATTAACATTTGTGAGGGTTTTTTTTTTTTTTTTTTTTGGTAAACAGTGATATCAGATTGCATCTGAGTCTGTTATGGTTTTTGGTCTTCTGAATTTGTGGTTTTATGTATATATATATATATATATATATTCAACAATGATCACTTTCTTGAATTTTTCACAATAGCTGTATCATATCATGGGCTACACTCAAGTGCATCAGATTATTTTACATGCCAAAATATTACCTTTTTATGAGAAATGAATAAAACTTCTAAGAAACAAAACCACAAAGGAAAGGGAAAGAGAAATGAAAAATTGGGGGATTCATGTTAAAAGGAGGAGATTGCAGTCTTCAGAGGACAAATATAGTTGGTATAGCTATTAGGGGGAAAAGAAAAACATTCTGGAGTAGAAAGCATTCTAAACGATTCCGTGAAATCCTAATTACAAGGTTCATGTCTGAAAACCCTATCTTCTTTTTATTTTGTCTTTCAAGGTAGTATTTGTTTCTCCACTTCACCGCATCTCATCAACAGATGCCAAAGTAATCCCAATCCAGCACATTACAATTAAATAGCAAGACTTAACAACTAAAATAATATCTTTGCCCAGATCAAAGATAACATTCATGTTCTAAAAAGCCAATGTGGGATAAATTTTTGGTCTCAGAAAGCACCAAACACTAAAATGTGCGCTGTTGCATGTACTAATAATTTTTAAAATATGTACTTTTAACTGAGAAATTTCACCTGAAAAAAATGTTTTTGAAAATTTCCTTAAGGAACCATATACATAGCATTTATTTTTGTTTTATCATTTTAATTTATTTTTACAGCCACCATGAAACTGGCCATAAGTGTCAGTTACCTGAGTATATTATTTATAATTTCATTTTCCAAGTAAACATGAAAAGCTGTATGGGGGGTTATAGCTGTCAATCTTCGTATAGCTGGTGTGTTTTACACCAAAAATAACTGAATTTGAATCTGATTAGAGAGCATAAAATGATACTTCATATACATCAATCCTAAATAGGAGATATATATTTCTTTTAACATTCAGTTATTCTCATTGTGGTATAATTTGGTTTTGTGATTTCATAAAAATCTATTGTATACTTTTTAATTTAGTTTTTTCTCTTCTTTGACATATAAATATGTATTTACATACCCCACACATATACTATGGGAAAAATACAGCTTTACTATTTACTCCCTGTGTTGTATGTGCAAGCTCTTCATGAATCATCTGTAAAATGGGAGTAATACCCTATACATCAACCATGAAGATTATTGTGTAAATAACATCCTGGTACATAGTAGATATTCAAAAAGGATTCATTTATTAACATTTTGATGGGAAGTAGTTGGTTTTTTTTCTTCTTGGGCTAGTCACATTGCCCCTCTGATAGTTTCTTAATCTATAAAGAAAGAGATCTGATGAAATAATTTCTAAAGCTTTCAATTTTAACAATGATGTCACTGGATCTATTTTTCAGTTTAATTATATGCTGATAAACATTTTCCCAGTTATTCACGAATGTTATAAATTTACTGAAAGATTGACTTTTCTCCTTTTATATAGGTTATTTACTGATTGAAAAAAAACTAAAATTCATTTCAATTTATTCTAAACACGGGTATTTTCAGTATTTATTCCAAAGACAATCTAAACTAATACTTTTTGAGATTTATTCCTTCCCTTTTCCAACTTGAATTTTTTTTATTTTAAGACATTATTTCTTAGTTGTTTAAAAATTAAAAAGCATTCAGAAAGTGTATATATGATCATTAAAAAAAATGCAATGGAACCATCTCAACCCCCAATCTAAAACCAACTGTCTCTGCTTAAAATAGAACTAAAGAGGGGGAAAAAATAAAAAACAGTTCCCATTGGGATTATGCCTATTGTAAGTGATATTTGGAAATGTCCACTTCCAATTACAGTTTTGGTAGTGAATGTTAACCCCCCTGAAACTGAAGCATATGTTATAGCAATTCTTTCCCACTACAGAGCTTTGGATGATCTGGGCTCTTTAAACACTGCATGGCTCATGGGGCCATCAAGCATAATAATTCATCTCAAAAGCTATTTGTTCATCTGCCTTGAGGACTCAAACATATTACATCTTGCAAACTTATCTAATATATTCTTGTGGGAAAATGTCATTGGAAATACGTTCCATTGCTTTAGAAAATCAACACTAGAAAAGCCCCTATGCTTTATTGAAGTTCCTTTTAGGAATAGGCCAATATCCAGCAGACTGCAATTTAGCACAAACGGCAATATACCACACATGACAACTAGTCCTCAAAACAATAAATCCGCAGATATCTTCTCAACTGTATGAATATGGCAATAAAATACACTGCCTAGGTGGATTTCAAGCATTTTCAAGTTATGTTTCTTTTTACATACTTCTATCTCCAAATATAATCTCTAATATAAACTAATTACAAGCTATTTTGGAAATGTTATAAGGGTTATAGAGACACACAACAGTTATCTTGGAAATAAATAGTAAAATTATTTACACAGCTTCTCCCTTTGTTTTTTTAGTTCAATTAAGCAATAGTTGACAAGCACTGAAAACAATCTGGGTTTGATTCCAAAGGCTATCATTTGAAAATAATGAACATTTGGAAGAGAAGTGGGGGTAAAAGTCATACTAGGATTTATATGGGGAACTCCATGACTAAGATACGAAGGCTCTATTTAGGGCAAGGGCTCTGAACAAGCCACATCCATCTACCAAATGAAAAAGACAAATTAAATTTTCATAATCCATAATTTAACTGATAGGAGATTGCATCTTTCAGAGGCCATTAATGCCTTAAATTCATAGAGTGCTCATTAGATGTATGAAGGTCACTTAAATAGCAGGTGACCATAAATTCAAAATCACCATCAATTCACTTTGATTCAGCCGTGACACTGTAACATATAGATGAGGAAACACATAAAACCCTCACACTAGCTCATGCGCAAACATGTATTATAAGTATACACATGGACACACTGTAAGGGGAGGATGAGACAGAGACCTCTTATATATCATGGAAATATTACTCATCAAGATTAATTTCTCAGAGAAAAGTGCCAAAAGGAAATACAATACTTTAATTTATGCTATCTGATTATCTCAGTTGAAACAGTGAACCCGATGGTGGTATTCAAGCGAGTGAACAGCCTTTATATGAACTGAAAGGACAATTCACTTTTAACAGATTCTATCATCCCTCTCACCCACTTTTTTTTTTTTAAGGGTTTGAATAATTGGCCACAGCGGTGTTCCTCAAGAATCGCGACTCATAAACACTTAACGCACTAGAAAAGAATCTAGCATCACAGGGGAAAGTTATTTGCCAGAGAAATGGATCATAAAGCTCAGAATGGCCCAAACACTTCCAAGAGTGCCATAAGGTGCCAGGAAGCATATGGATGTTAAGTCTTTCAGTGGGTAGAATAGAAAAAAAAACATCTTGCATGTGCTCTTAGGATAGCCGTCCTTTTTTTTTTTTTTTTTTTCCTCACTAGTTTAATTGTAGCCTAGATCCACTATCAAATTCCTCAGCCGATCAGGGAGAATTTTATATATTCCGTGTCTTGAAAGGACCCTTCTGTCTCACTTCTCTAGAATTCCTTTATATAACATGCCTGAAACACACGTAGATCCTATTGACTTGACAGTCCCTGAGCTAATAAGAGAAACTTCCTTATCAAGACTAAGGAACCAGATAAAAATTAGACATACTTTCCATTCCTTAGGAATCCCAGCTCTCTACTTGTTCCAGTAACCTCTCTACCCTAGTTTGACGACATGTAAAACAACCAGAATCGCATTAATTATTAAATTACAGACTGTATATCAGACAAACCATCGTGATTACATAAAAATTACCTCTAATTTCTGCAACAGAGTACACCTGGCTAGTTTAATGCTTTATAATTATCTTTTTTTTTTTTCTTTCCCTCCCTCTTCTCTCCTCTGCTCCTACCTCAAGAAAGGAATTTTTGCGAATGCCAAATCAGACGAGTGGGTAATTTAGAACAAGGGATCTTGAAACTGGCCGCGGGGGCTCCATCAGCCCCACGTTTCAAATGGCACGAGCGTGCACGCTGGCACGCGCCCACCCCGCCCCGGGCCCGGGTCCTCACCCGACCCGCGGGGTCTCGCCTGGGCTCCTCTAGCTCGTCCCGCCGGCGGTCCGGTCCCGATGCCGGTGCCCGCGCCCCCGGCGCAGCGCGATGGCACACGCTCCGTCCCGCCCGCGCCCGGCGCCGGCCTCCGAGAGCCCAGGGAGGCTGCCGAGCCCCTCGCGGCTGACGCGCGCCGCCCGTCCCGCCTCGCGCCCGCGGCGACACCCGGCCCCACTCACATTCTGTCAGGAACGAGCAGGCGGCCCTCCACCATCATGTCCGGGAGGAAATTCAGCTTGAAGGCAGAAGTCATGTTCCCGGGCGCACGCGGCGGCGGGGGACGGCTCTGCGCGCGTCCGAGCGGCGGCGGGCGGCGCGAGACGGGCAGAGACAGGTGCGCGCGGCCTCCCCCGGCGGCCGCCGCGCCGGCACTTGTCACATTCTCTCCCGCGCGCGCTCCGCCAATCCCCTCCGAAGGCCCGCGCCGCGGCGGCCGGCTGCAGAGCGCCAGGTGCGGCGGGCGGGGCGGAGCTCCCCGGGCGCCCGCCGCGCCTCCGCTTAACCCCTGCGGGCCCGCGCGCCCCGGAGCCGCCCGACCCGGATGGCGGTCTTCCCGCCTGGTCAGCCTTCCTCAGCTCCCCGAGCACTCCGAGACGGCGAGTCCACGCTCAGGCTCCGCCGGGCTGCCCTCGCTCGGCCACCCCCACGGCACCTGGCAGAGGCCGCAGCGGCCACATGGACTAGGGTTTGGGGCCGCTCTCGCTCCACAGCCTAACTCTGCTCCAGTCCAGAAGGGCGCTCCCCGGCCGCCGCGGGACACCATCGCCACGAGCGTTTGTTTCAGCGCCCCTCAGTGCGGTAGATACGCTTCCCAGTGCAGAAACTAACAGTCATTGAAATACTGGTTCGAGCAAAGTAAATATCAGATAAATGGTTCGAGTGACATTGAAGAACTTAATGGCAGTGCTTTAAGGAGAAAGATGGAACCGTCCTCGCACAACTGTACTTGCCTTTTGTGTCAGTTTAAACGCTGAAAGTAAAAGGGACTGAAAATAAGAAAAAGTAATTAAGCACTTCTTTTGAAAAACGATAAATTGTGAACTTGTCATTTCCCAGTATTTAACACACTGATTAAAAACCAACACAGGA
>RJWM01014278.1:0-50940 GCA_004363535.1 Dasyprocta punctata | reverse complement strand
CTCATGAAAGAGCACTTCCAAAACTGCTTCAGAAAGTGGCAAGGAGGATGGAATTAAGTGTGTTTGAAGTGAGGGGGATTCACGGCAATGTGTCTGTTATTGTACTAAATCTTTTTATTTACACATTCACAGTATATTGTATTTTTATCTCTCCATGTGTCTCCATATGCCCGGCCATTTCATGGGAAAGCTCAGGACTGAAGGTCACTTCCTTGGCACCATGCCTTTCCCACTGTGTCCTGATTTCACATAAACCTGCTTTCAGAGGCTCTGAGCCTAAAACATTCACCTAATTATAAAATACAAGTTTGATTACAACAGAATCCTTTCACTAAGATCACTCATCAGAAGGAAAGGCAATTTGCAAGGCTGTTAAGAGCTTTCTGAAATTAGTTCCAGACATTTTTGCCTTTGAACTGTATGATCACTGCCCTGGTTTTAATTTATTTTTCAGTAAAATAAGTCAGGACACTAAGTAATCTGGAAGTCCTGGAGATCAGAGCAGGTGGACCAGGTACCTTTACCTTGGCCTAAAAGACTTGGGGACCTCCAGGACCCTAAAGGACAGTGCACTGCACTGAAGGGTGATTTTCTATCAGGCAGGGTAACCAGTTGTATAAAATTCAACTCTCAAACTAGAAATCCTGCTGTTAGCATACATTTTAGCAAAGGACTCTCTTTTCTTAGCTAATTGGGAAAAAACCCCAGCATCCCACAGGCTGGGCTGAGGTGGGCAGACATCTGGGTGATGTCGCGGGGGCCATTCCGCCCGAGCACTGTCCCGGCAGTATGCCAGGAGCCAGGGTCAGAAAGAGCCAGCGCCCTGGTCCACAGCATAGCCAGTGGTTTTGTTTGGCTTTTTCAATTGGAATTAATTACCAAATGCAAAAAGCGGATTTCCACAAAAATCTAGTTCTAGCTTTTCTTGGGAACAGTGAACACCCAGACTGCCCAAGCTGGCAACTAAACACTTGCCTCTGCTGACCCCAGCCCCCCACCCTCTGCTGGCACCTCACAGCCACACCCCTGCAGCACCATCACAGTCACAGGCATGGTCGTGGCCTTCTTGTGCCGTCTGAGCTACATACCCTGGCCTCTGTGCCGGGCCCAGGTTCCCTGTATCTGTATTTCAGCTCCCAGGAGCTGGTCCTTCGTGCTGTTCCTGTTAACCTTTCTACACTCAGATGAGGCACTTCTGTGGTCTGGACCCTGTGTGGCATCATCTGAGCCTCAGCAGGTTGTACTGATGTCTAGGATACATGTGTGACTGCAGGACTCATAGGCACGACACCTTCCCTACTGGTCACTCCAGACCCCAGCCCATGCGGGACCAGGTCCAGGCCAGTGGGCAGGCAGCCCCAAGAGAACACTCAGCTGACACCCTGTGGGGCAGAAGCAGGGGCGCCCTTGCTCATGCGTGTGTGGGGTCACTGGTGACCTCCTGCTGGGAAGAGTCGCCACCAGGCGGGTCCAGCAGGAGAGTAGTCAGGGACTCTGAGGATGAAGAGGCACGCTGCAGGGTGAAGGAGCCCTGAGAAGAGGCCACTTGTTGGGCATGGTAATCCCCACTCTCTGGGATGCTGAGGCAGGAAGATTGCAAATTTAAGCCCAGCCAGGGTAATTTAGCATCTTACAGAGATCTTGCTTCGAAATAAAAAAAGGGCTGGGGATGTAGCTTAGTGCAGAGCCCTGGATTCACCCCCCAGTATCGTTAAAAAAAAAAAAAAAAAAAAAAAAAGCTTCTGCTGTCCTGCTCCTGCTGCCATTTGTGCTCCTTTCCTATGGGCCTGCCCTTGGCAGAAATGAGCGCAGGTGGGCACCATGCTCAGGAAACTTTCCAAATAGACGCTGCGCCTGCTAGGCTACTGCCCAGTGCCCCGCTGGCCCAGGGGCATCTCTGAGCGATTGTGCTTTGAGAGGAAGCCAATGCCAGCGGGGGTCAGAGAAGAGGGGAGGCCAAGGGGATGGGAAGCAGATCAGGACAGGAGCCCCCCAAACTACAGCAACAATAGGGTAGGGTGGCTGCTGCTACCCAGGGCCCGGTGCCAGGTGCCCCCCAGATGCACAGGGAGAGTTGAAGGTTGAGGATGAGGCTGAAATGCTCCCCAGCTAACCACGCCCTGTGCAAGGGCTCAGGAGTCTCCAGCAGCCCTGTCCCTTCCCAGGGAGTTGCCCCAGCCGCGCGCCTGTGGGGTGAGCATGGCCCTCACCTGCGCGGCAGCCTGTGCTCTGCACAATGCTGGCTCCAGGATGACCCATGAGGCCTTTGCAAGGGCGGCTCCCAGGCGAGCTGGGCAGAGCCCCACATCACCCTCCTGTGCCAGGCCAAGGCCCACAGACACTGGAGGCCCACAGTCCTGCCTGCCCCGTTCTCCAGGGCCTTCCTGATGCTGACTTCTGTGGTCCCAAGAGGGCCCATTTATGTGTTCCTGGCTAGACTTATGTCCCACCTTAAGAATCATTTTTTATTCTTAATTTTTTAGTACAGGGGATTGAACCCAGGGCCTTCACACTGAGCTACATCCCCAGCCATGCATTGTTTGTATTTTGAGACAGTCTCACTAAATTGCCCCTAGGCGGGCTTGAACTTGTGATCCTCCTGCCTCAGCCTCCCAGAGTGCTGAGATTACAGACATGGGCCATCACACTGGGTTTCTGCCTTATGAACTTTAAGCATCTGTGGCAGTTGATTCCTTAGCCATCTATAATCACGGTCATGCAGCCATCAGAGTGCCTGCCCTGCTGAGGAGAAAAAGATTGCTCCGGCGCCTCTGCTCTTGTCACTGTCACAGGCTTTGGCATTGGCAGACTTGGGTTTTCACTCACCCCACACTGCGAGCCCCCTCTTCACACCTGACTCTGTTGTCTTTTCATGTTGGCCTCACGCACACACCCTCAGAGCTGCTTTGCTCATCAGTAAAGCAGAGCCCCGAGAAGTGGCACAAGCGGACACCCCACCTGCCCCACAGACCCGGTCAGTGGTGCTCCTGCAGGCCACAGCTTTCCCTTCACTCCATGACCCTCTGGTCCACTCCTGCCCCTCACCCAGGGCCAGACTCCGAGGGGGGCACCTCAGTGTCCACAGGGGTGAACCCCACTGGAGGTCAGGGGCGAGAGGATGTGCTTGTCCCAGCCCCAAGTCCCTCCACCCTGTGCTCTGCCAAGTCCAGCTCTGTGAGCAGCTCTAACAGCCCAGCAGGAAGGCGCCCACAGCCTGTGTCTCCTGTGAAAGTGGCACCTCGAGAGTGTGGGGGTGGGGGGTGCACCTCCTGGTAGTGCTCCCCGGACCTGCTTCCTGTCTAGTGGCACACAGCCCTCGGAGCCCCTGGGGGCCTGGCCTCTGTGTCCATGGAGAGACAGAGATGCCCATCCCACACCCTCGTCCTGACCCCAGTCACCTGTCCTGGCCCCCGAGGGCCCTGGCTCAGCCACCCCACTCCCCAGGGCTACTCCATGACATCTCCACACCGCCACCTCCACATCTTACTTCCCTCCTTGCTACCGTCACTGTCCACCTCTCTGCCTGGCTCTGTGGCTGTGAACTTGACTTCTGCTGGTGTCCGGATTTAGGACTCTGTGGCAAGCTGGCCCACCACCCCTCAGGGTCTCCCTGGGACACCATCATCCCTGACACTTGGAGGGACCCCAGCCTGCCACCCCTGTCAGGTTAAGTCCCTCTGAGACACCTGTGTGAGACGCACTGGGGGTGTCTCAAGCATGGCCACCCATGCACTGGGCATGTGATCAGGGGCAGCAGACACCAAGACAAAAGAAACCCACGGTTCTGTAAGATCTGAGGCCAAAACAAATTGCCACCATTAGCACGTGCCACTGTCATGGTCCCTGGGCTGGGATGAGGCTGGAGTAGAGGCAGGAACCACAGAGAGAAACGCGTGCCAATAAAACGGCAATAAACGGTGGGCGGCGAGAGAACTTGTTTCTGTGTTGTTCCAAAACCTTATTTAAGTGCTTTTATTGTTTCTGTGTGAGAGAACACAAATGCTTTTCTGAAAATTGCTTTAGCGGCAGCCTCATCTTCTGTAGGAAATTTTTCCAGTCCCCCATCCCACCCTGGAGGTCCTGGTCCCCACAGTGCCTACAGTCCCCTCTGCCCCTCAAAACGTCCCTGGGTTCTACCACCCCTAAAACTGTGTAATGCCCCTCCATCCTGGCCACGCAGCTGGCATGAGGTGACACCAGCCAACTGGACTGTTGTGGGTAGCGGGGAGGCAACTTAGCAGCAGCAAGAGAATCAGGCAGGTTGCTGAGCGGATCCTGGTAGGACAGACATTGCTTTTTATTGTTGTTTTGTTGTGTGTGTGTGCGCGCACATGCATGCACACACACGGGTGCACATGTGTCCTTTTTTAAGACAGAATTTCAATATGCAGTTCAGGCTGGGCTTGAACTCACAGCGATCCTCCTGCCTCAGCCTCTGGAGTGCTGGGATTATACCCAGCTGAGACAAAATTCTTATTAGAAAAAAGTATTTATTCCACCAGAGTATCAATCAATAAAAGCATAAAAGCAGAGGACATATCAACAGAGGATTCTTTCACAAGGGCTGGGAGGTGGTAACTTACTCTCAGGTAGCCAGCGTCACCCCTTCAGAGTTTTGTCCTGCATTAGAACAGCGGGATAGCAGAGATAAGACCCAAAACAAGGAAACCCACTGGGGGGCTCGGTTAAAGGTGAGAGCCCCACACTCCTGCCCAGAGGAGGGGCTGCCTGTGGAAGGGGAGACCGCAGTGCCCCAGGTGACAGGCCTTGGGGACCATGGGCCAGGTAACCCTGTAGACAGGGAGCCCTAGCTAGGCGCACCCAGCTCCTGACCAGGTGGAGGGAAAGGGAAGACCCCTCTTGCTCCTTGTGCCTGAGCCCCTCTCCCACCTGCAGTCGCTATGTGGGATCAGTGGGGGGGTCAGGCAAATGGGGAAGCCTGTGTCCCCCCAGCAGCCACAGTGTCTTCCATGTCTGCTCTGGTAATATGGTCTCTACACTGCCCTTTTTAGAAACAGATTGATATGCGCCACCAGGAGAATCATAAACAGTGCCTCAAACGCCCTTAAGGAGGACGCTTAACCAGGACTCTTCGAGCATTACTTCTCCCCATTTTACAGATGAGTAAACCAAGTCCCAGGGAGGCTTAGTCACACCCATGTCTTCCAGTTGGGCCCACTGAACTGTGCATCTCTGCTGTCTCGTTTATGATTCTGCCTGCTGATCACGAAGCTCAAAATTCCCGAGAGTTCATTATAAAAGAGAAAGATGAATTACTTCTTACATTTATATTTTACCTAAAAACTTACCATTAAGTAAAGCTTAGCTGATTTGACAGAATTGTTTACTCTTTTAAAAGTCACAAGTGAGAATTTCTGGGTGTACACAGCGAGGGCCACCTGACCTCTCTGGGCTGAGGGCCCATACCCATCCTGGGAGGGCTGAACCCGCATGACTCTGAGTTTCATCCACTCTGCTCTGGAACTGTTCCCTGACTCATGCCACAGAGAGATCTGGTCCAGTCACATCTCTTTCAAGTTAGCATGAATGTGGTGATGGTCACCTGTGACCCCAGCACTCAGGAGGCTGAGGCAGGAGGATCATTAAAGTTGAGGGCCAGGTTGGGCTGCATAGTGGGTTCAAGGCCAGCCTGAACTACAGCAAGACCCTGACTCAAAAAACAAACAACAAAAATAATTTAGCATGAACAGTGCTACCTACAGCTGCCAGACTTAGTGAACAAGAATAAAGGATACCAGTCAAATTCAGATTTTAAATAAACAGTGAATAGTAGTTTTTGGAGCATAAGGAGGTGCCATGTAATCTTTGGGACGTATTTATAGCACTATAAAAGGTACTTCTGGTAATTTCTGGTTTGCCTTTACTGAGGCTGCTATTGCCAAATAGTCATGGACTGGAACTTCAACATGCTCTCTGTTCAGGAGGCCAGCAAGGCCGAGGCAGATTCGGGTCGTGGTAGAAGCTTGCTTCCTGCATGGCTGATGGACACCTTCTCATTGTGTCACCTGGCCTTCCCTGATGCTGTCCCAGAGCACTCTGTCTCTTCCCCACCATCGGGACACAAGCTCATGTCCCCATATAACCGTAAGTGCTTCTGTCACCATGAGGTGGGTGAGGCTCCAATGCGCAGCTCTAAAGAGACAGCAGTGCTCAGCCTGTCACACAGAGCATCCAAAACTCACTGTCTGTCCTACGTTTATACTAGGTAGGCCTATGAGCAAAGCCATTGAGACCAGGCAAACAGAAGCACCACTCCACTACAGAATAGGAAAAAATATAAAATCACATGGCTCAAGTTTGCCACAAATCATCTTGGTAGGATTTCACATGGTGACCCAAAAAGCAATGCGTGTGCCACAATTTCGCATGACTTGAACACTGAAAATGCCATCTGGCTGTGTAGCCCTTAGATTTTTTTTTCTTTACTCCTGGTTTTCGTGGATAAATCCATCCCTCTCTAGTGCAGCGGGACAGAAAGCACAGTCCCAGGCCCGTATCCAGAAGTCCGCGGTCTAGCGTTGCTTCTGCTCCCAGTTTGCTGGGCGGTTGGGGCAGTTACTCAGCCTCCCTAGGCTGCGGCTCCTCATCAACAGTGCGATCGGGTCGAGCTCCTAGAACCTTTGTCTCTGTGCTCTTTCCTTTTTAATGTCGCATGACTGATGGCCAGCACCAACTCTCTCAAAGCTGGTCGCAGCAACGCACCTCTCTTCTCAACAATGGTTGCACCCCGGGACCAGGCACCATTTAGGTCTCTGGACATCATGCTTGGGCAAACATCATCTTTTGTTTTTATTAATGTATTTTTTCCACTTTGGGCTCAGCTCTCCCCACTGATCCCCTGCGCTGTGAAAAGGGACTAAATGGGCAATAGGGAATTGATGATGAGCTGGAAAAACTCCTGCTACAATAAATCAGATCACAGTGGAGATCTCTTTCCAACCAGAATATTCTGAGCCCAGACAATGGCTCATTTATTTCAAGCTATATTCAAAACAAAAGAATTCTAGGTCAACAAAAGGATTCTCCAGGTCCTTGGAGTTGATTGCAAAGGGATCTAAATGCTATTTAATGACAGATTCCAGGCAGGCGGGAGGGAGATAAACAAACCTAAAATGATCCCCAGAACAGGCTGTGACCTCCCGTGGGGCTTGTCCCCTGAATGACAGCGTGAGACAGAAGCACCCCAGGCCCTTCCTAGGGACATTTGGGTAAATATTTGGGCAGTGCCGGGTGCCACCGCAATAGTGACAGAGCTGGGGACCAGAGGAAATGGCCCCTGCCTTCCAGGCCCTGTGATGATCCACTTCTATAAACATCCAGGCAGGCAGACACGAAAGGCTCCGGGGCTTTGCAAACACATTTCATATTCCATGGTCACCAGAGTCCTGGCTCCTAGAAGGGGTAGCAGAGGAGGCAGGAGACAGAGGGCAAGGAGGGGTCTGGAGCCAGCTTCTAAATTTAACACCAAGTGGCTTTTAGGCCGAGTAGATAAAAAATAAATTCCAGTGCTCAAAGCGCTTATCTTTGTTTACCATTTCCCCAAACAGTGAGCCAGTTGCACTCTGACTTCTCTGACTCTAGGCTGCGTTATCACCGAGATACAGCCTGGAAGGAGGGGTAGACTGGGGCCGGCCGGGGGCTACACAGAGTGGGCTGACTGCCGTCCATCCACTTCCCATGACATCTGCTCGGTCTGGCAGAGTGTCCAGGGTCCGCTGAGGTCCCCAGGCTGCCCCTGAGTGGATGGGGAGTGGCTGTGATACATCAGACCAACTCAGAGCCAGAAGGCACTTGAGGGTCAGCCACGTCACACACCCTGATAAGGGGTCTGTTCACATCCTGCAGCGACCTTTTCAGATACTTTGTCACCACCTTTGGAAAACTCCAGTGGGTAGGGGCTCAGGCTCAATTGTAGCGGCTTGGAAATCCTTTCCAGAGTTGAGTCACATTCTCTCCAGGCTCCACCGTCGGCTGCTCCCACCCTCAGTGGCGACACAGAGGTACACGGCCCTTTCCTGTTTCACCTGCTGCCCTGAAGATGTGTGACCACAGCCATCCTGTTGGGCTGCTTGCCTCTGAACCCAGCTCTCTCTGGCCCCTTCCCCAGCTAACAACACATGGCTTCCCAGCCCTGGGTCCCTACTCCCATGCAAGATACCGGCCAGGGTCCCTTGCTTTCCAGTGGCCCGGCCGTCCTTTCCGACACCACCAAAGGGTCAGTACTGGGCTCTGTGCTCATTCTCCTTACCCTCATCCCTGAGGACTTGGCCACCTCTGCGTGGCCAAGGTCTTCCCACTCCTAGGCAGAAGTCACTGTCCCCAAGGGAATGAAGCCTGGGGACATTTTCCCCTCTTTCATTCCTTGACCCTTCTATCCCAACTCCCTCCCCTGGTGACTGTTCCTTTATAGTAATCACTCCAATAGCCAGACTAAGCATGGGATCCCTTGGGGACCCTTGAAAACACCACCCATTCCTGCACTCAGTCAGGACCAAGCACATCTGAGCGTCTGGGCCCCAGGTTGCGGTGGAGGCTCCAAGCCCGGGCTGCTGAAAGGGAGCTCCCCACATTTGCCGGGGCTGCTGCAATAACTTGGCATCTCACTGACCTGTTCCCCAGCTTGCTCTTCCAACCACTCCACGTCACTGTCAGATCACAAAACAACACCATTGTCACTATATTTCCTCTTCATCAGGACCCTTCAGTGCCTCCACCATCTAATAGATCTTTGAGTGAACAGTGAGATGACTTCCCAAATACACAAGAAGTTCTCTACACTCTGGTACTGGATCTTGTCCGTCTTCCACCCCCAAAATGCTGCCTGGCACTGTCTGTCTGTGCAGTGAGTAAAAATATTTTCTGCAAATTAAATGCAGTCCATTCCTGCCCCAGTGTGGGAAAAATTCACGAGAGATTTAATCATCATTTACTTAGGGGCTTATTTCTCTAAGCATCAAACACGGTCACCTGTAAATGACCCGTGCTAGTGCAGGCAGCAGAGCCCTAAATATTACAGAGCAGCAGATAATTCAAAGACTTGAATCTATTTGATGCCAAAATGCATTTTTGCTTATGAGAGCTTGCATCTGGTAATTAGGACAATTTTTTTAAACTAGGTAATTAGATGTGTCTTATTTGTTCCTACCCTACACTATAGGAATAAATAACTCAGCTCCCAAAATAATGTGCTGTTTCTTTCTCTTAACCCTTTCCTGAACAGGAAAGAGAGAATGGTTAGATTTCATAATACAGGAGGAGCAGGCAGAATAGTGGGTGAGGCGGAGCCCGTGGTTAAGAGGAAATAGAGGGAACTAGGTTGCCAACGTGCTGCTTTCTAATTGATTCATCACAATTCTGGGCAGTATGGACAATCACTTTGTAAACTGTTGGGAATATCTACTAAAGCTGAGCATAGACAGGGCAGGAGGATGGAAAGTTCAAGAATGGCCTGGATCATTTATGGAGGCCTTAGGTTTTAGTCATTTTCTCATCACTTGTGTACAATACCCAACATCATAAATTAAAGGAGGGCAGGCTTATTTGGGCTAACGGGTTTGGGAGCTCCCAGTCCATGGCCACCTCCAGGGTGGCAATGGCGTGGTGGAAGGGCCTGAGCAGAGGAAAGCTGCTCACCTCATGGTGGCCAGGAAGCAGGGAGTGAGGGAGGCCCCCTCTTCCCACTGCTCCTGACAGCACCCTCTGCTCCTGAGCTCACCGGTGGGTGAATTCACCAGTGGGTACAGTGCCCCGTGATCCAATCACCTTCTGAAAGCCCTGCTTCTGAACCCACGAGGCTTTGGGAGACACATTCTCCACCTAAACGGTAACACCCTGTCTCAAAAGGAAAAGCAAAAGAGAAAGCAGGGTGTGATGGCACACACCTATAATCCCAAGCCTTTAATCTCCTGCTGAGACTGAGGCAAAAGGGTTTCAAATTGGAATCCAGCCTGGGTAATTTTGCAAAGCCTTGTCTCAAAGATAAAATAGGGCTGGGGAAGTGACCCAGTGCAAGGGGCTTAGGTTCCAACCCCTGTACTGCAGAGAAAAGAAGGGAGGGAGGGAGAGAAGTGAGAAAGAGTGAGAAGATAAGGGAGGGAAGAAGGAAGGGAACGAAAGAATATCCCTATCAGCTTTCCTAGAAAAGGCCCCAAACTAGGAGCAACGATTGCCGTTTGAAAAGACAACTGAAAAAAAAAAAAAAAACAAAAAACAAAAACTGACGCCTGGATAGCTCCCGGCTAGTAGCACAGTCACACAGGAGCACCAGGCTGAACACACCGCGGTCAGCACGGCTACACACGCGTGCGGGAGGCTCTCACACGTGGGGGAGCCAAAGGAGGCAGACAGTGATGCAAGCGCTTCCACGTGGGGCTGTCACAGGAAAGGGCGCGGGTCACCTCGGAGCCCTGGGGTGTCCTGTGTCTTTGTCTGGCCACCAGCACGTGGGGGTGCTTACTTTGTGGAAACTCCTGAGCCCCACACTTCTGTTCATACTGTGAGTTTCTGGATCCCTGCTGTTGCCTCCTAAGATACAGAAGAGGCCAGGAAAGAAGAAAGAGAAGGGGCGAGGCCTGGGGAGTGGGGTATCACGGAGCAGGCTTGGAATCTGCAGACCATAGACAGACCATTTGACCTCTGAACGTCGGGGGTCTATCTTCACTTATAAAAAAAGACCCAAGAGTTACCCTCCTCCCTCGCGGTGTGGCTAGAGGAGCAGCAGGCACAGTGGATGCAGAGATGAAGTCCTGTTGCCATCACAGAAGTCTGCAGACAGGAACCGTGCGCAGGGTTAGCAGGCACCGGAAAGCTCAGCGCGCATGCGCTAGTCGCTTTACGTGTTTTCCTCCTATCACTCGCCTAGTGCCTTCACGGCCAGGAGCACCTGGGGTAATCTCTGTTTGTGTGAGGTGGCTTCTGTCTCTTTTCTTTTACAGTGGATATAAACAGGTACCTCGCACACTCTCCTAATTGTTTTTCTAGGGCATGGGTGCATTTCTAAGTGTAAATCTGCCAAATTCTTTCAACTAGCGTGTAGGATTTTCTGAGCATGGCTAGGGAGGTCAGCGAGGTCGATGGGAGACTCCGCCCCGCCCTCCATTGGCGCCTCGCACCGAGCCCGGAACAGCTCCCGGACTGCACGGATGTCACGTGGCAGAGCTATGGAATCTCAAAGGCAAACTGTCACAGCCGAGAGGACCTGGGGCGCCAGCTGGGGATCAGGCCAGCGAGGAGGCCAGGCCTGCTTCAGGCCTCACGCCGAGAGCTCAGGGCTCGACACGGCTGCAGGGCAGGGGCCTTGCTGAGCTGTTTGGGCAAAGCTAGGAGCACTGTGTTTTCCAAGGTCTGATATTAGAGTCTGAGGGTCCCTGGATTATCAGAATACACAAATCCTCCTTCTGCATGTGGCTGAATCGCCCCCACCTGTCCCGGCTGAAGGGACTTCCAGTCCCCTGCTGCAAGGCCGGCAGGGTATGGGGAGCCCCTCTAAGTTGCTGTGGCTGCCTCTCTGGAGGAGCAAGGCTGAAGCCACCCCTATTTCTAAGTCCTTTGGCAAAAATAAGGAATCGTTCATTTTTCTGTTGGGTCCCTGGTTATCTAGGAAAAATGTTTATGAAAGCAATGACATTTTTATTTTCTTTTTCTCGTCTATGCTCCAGATCATATATGCGCATACATCTAGTGTGTGCTATTGTATGTACATGTGTGTCCAGCGTTTAGAGAAAACGATGTACAAACTCTAACCATAGAAAAACAAGTGTCTTAGTTACTTCTCTCTCATTGCTGAGACAAAATACCTGACCCCCCAAAGTTAAAGGGGGAAAGGCTTATTTGGCTCACAGTTTGTAGAGGTTTCAGTCCATAATCCGCTGGCTCCGGGGAGGGTGATGTGATAGAGGAGAAACAGTTCACAGCAGGCAGAAGGCAGCAAAGCAATAAGGGACAACCACAGCTCTTTCCCTTATATTTCATCCAGGCTACTTAGGGCAGGCAGCACACACAGCCTTAATCCTAGCACCCTTGACCGTGGCATTGCACCATAAATCAATCCCAGCATCACACCCTCTAGATCGGCCACCTCTGAAAAAGCCCCACCTATGACCGCATAAGCCCACAGGAGGACATCTAGACACAAGCCATAACAGCAAGATTAACAGCAATACGAGAGGGTGGTATTACTTCCCACTTACAAAGCTTTATCAATGAATTTCCCATAGAGTTCTCTAACCATCAGTCAGGTTTGTCTAGTGCATTTCAATACTACTTTATAGATCTCACACTATATAATACAACACTAGGGGACTAAGGACCTCAAAAATAAAAGTATAAGTTGCTGCCCATTAAGGATCAAATAAAAATGAAAGTCACCCTGCAAACTAAGAAACTCTAGTTTAGAATGTAAACCAGTAACGATTCCACTTATTTATATTTTTCTCAATATTGTATTTCCAATTTTCTAAAAGCAGTTATTATTTTATAAAATAAGTCCCAATGAAATGAATTTGATAGGACTTTAAGATTCACTGTCTTTCTAATACATCCTTGTAGAACCATTTAGATTTTTTTCCTGGCACTAGAGATTGAACCCAGGATCTTTGCACCAAGTTATACCCCCAGGTCTTTTTATATTTTTATTTTGAGACAGGGTCTTGCTAAGTTGCCCAGGCAGACCTTGAATTTGTGCTCCTCCTGCCTCAGCCTCCCTCAGTGCTGGGATTATAAGCATGTACCACCACATCCAGTTCTTTGTAGAGTGATTTAAAACAGAGGACAGGACACCTCATGAGAAAGAGACTCCTGCTGCTGAATGTGTCCAAACAGAAGCATCACTGCCTGTCAGGACCCCAAACCCCCACAGTCTCCTTTACCCTCCCCTGCGAGGGGGGTGGTCACCCTCATTAATGGTTGCCCTGGCAACCAGTCCAAGGCTCCAGATGATGGTCCATCTGCCCTGCCTGAACCTTGCCTCCCTGGCAGGACCAAAGGTGGTGCCCTGGGCACCAGGAGACAGGACACAGGACACAGGACAGGGAGCAGCCTGGTGCTCTGGTCCTCCTGGCAGGCTGCTGCAGACACTGCTTCTATTTAAACATGTGGAGGGGGCCAGGGATATAGCTCAGAGGCACAGCGCCTGCCTGGCAAGCGTGAGGTCCTGAGTTCAATTCCCGGTACCAAAAAAAATGAATAAGTAAACAAATATGCAGAGGGAGCCCAGGTCCTTTTGTTCCAAAGACAGGACAGGACTTTGATCTCCTCCCCTCCCCTCCCTCTTTCTTTCTGTCTCCCTCTTCTTCCCTCCCTTTCTCTCTCTCTCTCTTTCTCCAGGACTGGGAATTGAACCCAGGATGTGCTGAACTATATCCTTTACTTTTTATTTATTTTGTTTTTGTTTTTGTTTTTTTGAGACAAGTTGTCAAACTGAGGTAGAACTTGCGACTCTCCTGCCTCAGCCTCCTTCACAGTACTAGGATTAAAGTATGTACCACACAGCCTGTGAGAGCAGGCACTTTCTTCAGTAACCTTCACTTCCACTCCCCTGTTCATTCAAGATAATTTCTGCTCATCCCTCAGTGTTTGCTACCGTTTCTAGACACCAAAGAAAACCATGTAGTACACTGACCACCTTTTCAGTTTCAGGCCCCCTGCCCCATGCCCGCCTAATGTTCTCACACAGCAGCCCAAGGTGTTGCTGGGAAAGGATGCCTTCCTGTCCCCTGGGCCAGGCAAACGGGGGTTCAAGTCACAGTGTCACATGTCTTGCTAGGGCAGCCTGGCAGAGCCATCTTTAATTCTTTCCCCAAGTTCCGTAAGATACTCTGTTCGCTGTTACTTAAATTTTTATTTAGTATGTTTTTCTTTTATCATGCACAGTCCTAACACAAATTAGGAGGATACTGGAGTGACTCCTGAGTCCTTCAGACTGTTGTCCATTTCTACAGGAACCACCGATGGCCACGTCAGCTCCGCTATGTCTGCGTCCTTCCTCCACTTCCTTGTTTCTTTTCTTTTTAAACCCAGACATCATGTGTCATCTGTAAATATTTCAGTATAAGCGGGGCGTGGTGGCACACACCTTTAATCCCAACACTCGGGAGGCTGAGGTAGGAGGAGTGTTGTGAGTTGGAGGCCCGCTTGGGCTACAACATGAGCAAGGCCGGCCTGAGCTACATAGTGCAACCCTGTCTCAAAAAACTAGGGCTGGGAGTTTGGTTCAGTGGCTTAATCACCTGCCTGGTAGACATGAGGTTGTGGGTTCGATCCCTGGTGCCACAAATAAGTAAATAAATAATAATAAATAATTAAAAATAAAAATAATTCAGTATATTGCTAAAACACGACCACAATACTAACATCCCACTAAAACCAAAACGGGCCCTAATTCCTCAAAAGTATCAGCTCTCCAGTGGGGTTCGAAATTCCCTGGCTGATAGGAACTTGTTTTATGCTGGTGGTTTGAGCCGGCAGCCACCCAGTTTTCACCACTGGGTTCCCAGGGTAGACGGGACCCTCTGGCGGCTCGCGGGTCCCCAGCGTCTGGGGTGAGTGTCCTTGGGCCGGCCTCCCTTCTCGCCCACAGCCTGCCTGGCCGGGGTCCAGGGCCGTGGCCCTGCCGTCCCCTCCCTAATGCGGCGCCTGCCGGGCGCTGAGGCCCCGGACGGGAGAGGAGAGGCCGCCCTCAAGGGCTGCGCACGCCCGCAGGCGCGGGCACAAGGGTTCCCGGAGGCCAGCGGCTTCGTGGTGCTTGGCTCCCCGGTGAGACAATGACTTAGAGGACGGTCTCCTCGTGGCACTGTGGGCTCGCGCGTTTCCTCCCTGCCTCGGGTTTTCTCGTCTTCAGCATGAAGAGCGGGACGCGGAGGGTTTCCCAGGCTGCGGGCTGGGCGCCCTCATTGCCGTGCGCTTGCTGCCCCCTGCTGGCAGCCTCGCTCAGGAGCCCTGTGGCCCGAGGCCCTGCAGAGTTTGCGGAGAACCTAAGTGGAGAGGATTTGAACCCTGTGCGGCACTGGGTGAGAAGGCACTTGGGAGACCCAGGCTTCAGAAGAGGCCCGGCGCCCGTGTCGGTCAGGCCAGCCATCGCGTCCCCGGGGAGCAGGGCCAGGCGCATGTGTGAGCAAGAAGCAGCAGTACCCAGGGTGCTGGACCAAAAGCACGTTTACACCCTGGAGCCAAAAAGGCCAACCTGGAAGGAACGAAGGAAGGCTGATGTTGTAACACAGAATCCCCTTAGCCCACCTTAACTAGTTTTCTTTCTTTAACAAATCCTAGCAGCTTAAAACCAGCCATACTATTTGATTTGGGAAACCAACACCATTTACCCAGTAGGGACACAGCTGCCAGATTTGGTTTCTTTTGCTTTCCGAGATGCAGTTCTCCGTTCTCTGTACCACAGCGACCTCCCCCTTCTATCATCCATTCTCCCTCCCTTCTGTTCTGTTTTTTCACATTCTGTTTTTTAGGGGTTAGGTTTAGGCTCAGAGCCTTCGTGCTGAGCCCTTTTTTATTTCTGAAACAGGGTTTCACTATGTTGCTAAATTGCCTAGATGATTTTCCTGCCTCAGCCTCCCAGTACCTGGGCATCACAGGAGTGTGCCACCCCCCCCAGCTACTTTGCAGTTACTTTCACACTTTCACATTCTTGCATTTATTGGGATTTTTTTTTTTTAATTCAGAATATCACTAACATTGGCCCCAGGTGAGAACTTGCTGGAAGGCACCGGTACTGGGAGCAGACGGCCAACAGGAGCCAGCACTGCAGGGGCATCGGAAGTCTCGCGGGCTCTCATATCTCATTCG
The DNA here is from genome assembly GCA_004363535.1 of Dasyprocta punctata. Taxonomy (NCBI): domain Eukaryota; kingdom Metazoa; phylum Chordata; class Mammalia; order Rodentia; family Dasyproctidae; genus Dasyprocta; species Dasyprocta punctata. The sequence goes on along the minus strand of RJWM01014278.1, from coordinate 35,127 downwards.
CTGCCTCTTTCTCGAGCCAACTGGTGTTTTCTACTCATTACCCCAGAGGCAGAAGGTGGCCACAGACAGCTCATGTTCAACCCTCCCCCGCCAGAGAAAAGCTCCTTTGCTTTGCTCCCAATCGGAATCCCCAGACCCGCCCCCTTGGCCTCCCGACCCACCGTATTGCATAGGGCTGACTGGGCCACTCCTGAGGCCAAGGCACGTGCAGATGTGGGGCCCTTTATTCAAAAAGGTTGACCCAGGAGTCTGCTCTTCCCACTGCCTCCCTCGCCCACAGTAGACAAGACCTAGGGGAACCTTTGCCTGTCTGTGCGGGACACTCACACCAGGTGTGGGCGGCGGCAGCCTCTCACCACATCACCCTGCTCTGCGGCCCCCGGCAGGGACAGCAGCCACTGTGCCCACCCCAAGAGGCTGCAGAGTGTGCACTGCCATCGGACCCTCTGTGCCTGTGTCCAGGCCCCTGCAGGGGACGGAGGGCAATGACAGTCACAGGGCAAGACAGGGAGGGGAGGTGGCCAGAGGAGGGGCTGCTCAAGCTGTGTCCTTTCCTGCTCTCCTTAGAGACACTAAAATGATGCTGTTAGGACTCTCAAGATGGCCACTGGCCAAGCGCAGGGCCCTTGTCCCTGCCATATGCCCCTGACTGCCCCGGCAGCCTGGGGTGGAGGTAGAAGTGTGGCACAAGCTGGGAACCTTAGGAAAAAACAGTTCCAGAAGTGGAGATGGGAACTCATTAGGAAAACCAAGCAATCACTGCTATTTTATTGCAAAGTGCCAATGCCTCCTTGACCTTCTAAATCCACGAACATACACAGCCACAGGTGAGACTCCACACATCTCCGCAACTTCACTCTCGGAACCATTACTGGCTGCGTCCTACTGAATGGCTGTGCCGCTGTGTGTTAGGAAACTGCTTACCCTGAACATCAAGACCATGTGTTGGCTGGGCATGGTAACAAATGTCGGTAACCACAGCACTGTGGAAGGCTGAGGCAGGAGGACTGCAAGTTCAGGCCCAGCCTGGGTGACTTAGCATCTTATCAAGACCCTGTCTCACTGTACAAGTAAACAAATAAACAAATGTGTGAGGATGGAGCTCAGTGCGAAGGTCCTAGGTCCAATCCCCAGGGCCCAAAACAGGACTCCACGTGTGCAAGCCCCGCCCACCTCCCACCACTGTCCCTCCCACTGTCACTGTCCTTTCCACCCTCGTCTGACCCTCCGCTGCATTTCTTTTCTTTTCTTTCTTTCTTTTGCCCTGGTACTGGGGATTAGACCCAGGGCCTTTACACTGTGCTACATCTCATCCTTTTTTATGTTTTATTTTCAAAGAGGGTCTCAATAACTTGCTAAATTGTCCAGGTTGGGCTCAAACTTGCATCCTCCTGCCCCAGCCTCCCAGCTGACAGCACTGCCACCACCCTAGGGAGCTCACTTGGAGACCAGTCTTCGATCCCCAGCCCAATGACCATGTGGTGACTCCAAGGTTGACAGTGATCCCCTCAGATGGAAGGGGTACCCTGGGGAACACAGGGGACAGAAGAATGCCATACCCCAGACAGCACCTCAATCAGTGTTGCTTAATTGAAAAAAGTGTGGCTGTCACCTACTAGGCAGATAACTTGTGCCACCTCTGAGGAAGCAGAGCAGCTGGGGAAGACATCAGCTTCCTGTAACCCCACCCACAGCACCCACATCCTGCTTACAGCTCACCTCAATTCTGAGATCCGCAACATCTGCACTCCTAAAACCCAACCTGTGTTTGCCAAACTTCCCCAATCTGTGTGAGAGAAGGAATCTTATTTTGCTTTACATTTTTGGTCACTGTACTGTTGCATTTTGCCTGTTCCTACCCTTTGACAGCTTCTCTCGTGACTTGTCTTTGTACCCCAGGCCAGCCCTGAATATCCAGTGATCCTCTTGCCTCAGCCTCCCGAGTGCTGGGATTACAGGTGTGCACCACCATGCCCAATTTCCTTACTGATTTACAAGACCTCTTTGGTTTTTCACTACTCATTCTTTTTAGATGTTGTGGACTCTGTTTTCTTGCTATTTCACTGCTTGTCTTTTAACTTTATGAGGTACTGATTGCTACCCGTCTGACAGCCTGGCTGAGCCTCAGTACAGTATTTAGCCCCATCCTCAGCTGCCACAAATGTGGCCACTACTGTGGTCCTAGAAACAAGCTTCCCTCAGTGACACTCAGAGACCCCCACGTCCAGGGCTGCGCCTACTCATCTTCAATAGTATAAAACACCCCAGAACATGTGAGCCGCTGATCCAGTGAAATCTGGGGGGCTGCCTATTTGTGTTCTTGTGGTTTCCAAGCAAATGTTCATTAAAGTCGGACCGAGACCCTGAAGTTCCTGAAAGAGTGCCGTGAGACTCAAGGTAACACAACCTCCGTCCTCTGTCCCAACCCCTGCACTAGGCGGCCCCTGACTACCACAGCCTCCAGGAAGGCCTGCCCTACCTGGACATGGTGATCTCGGAGACCCTGCGGATGTACCCACCAGCCTTCAGGTAAGCCTACTGCCCACCCCACCCGCGTCCCGGGCCCGCATGGTCCCCAGCCTGAGGCCAACTGCATTACCCACATGGTCCTAGAGAGCAGAGTCTGAGCCCGTCTTTGTACCCCCAGGGCACCAACCCGTGTCCCTGAAGAGTCTCAAAGCATCACCAGCCTTTCCTTAACACGACCCCCTACCGGGCCAGGCCAGTGCTGTGCCTTTGGTGAGGGCTACCACTGCCCCTGCCCATCCATCCATTCATTCATTCATCCAGCACTGTGTGCACCTACTCTGTGCTGATCCTAAAACACATCAAGGCCCTGTCCCTGGGCCAAGACTCGAGGGGCTGTCCTGGGGGCGTGCCTCCCTCATGTCCACCAGGTCCCACTCGGCCAAGAACATTTGACCCTGCTTCGTCTCACCTGTCCCCTCCTCAGCACTGCTCCATGTCATAACCTGGACACACTTCTACCCACAACGTGTCACTAATGCCCAGCCAGCCACACCCACCTGCAAGTCCCCCAAGGACAGCGATCAAGTCTGCTTCTCTCAAACTCCAGGGAGGGCAGCTAAGCCCAGGTGCCTGGCTCTCACACAGTGGAACAGTGGCCAGATTTCAGGATCTAGACAGAAGAAGCGCAAAGCTTTAGCAGCATCTCATAAATTCCACTCAGCGCTCCTATGGCTTAACACACCACACAGACCAGGTGCAGACACTCTCGCCTTTGTTGTTGTTGTGGCTGTTGTTTTTTTGAGACAGTCTTGGGATATAGCCCAGGCTGCCCTCAAAACTCACAGCAATCCTCCTGCCTCAGCCTTCCAAGTGCTAAGATGATAGATGCGTGCCACCACATACAGCTTCATCTTTGTGCCATTTTTTAAAGAGAAAAATGTGGGCGATGGGGGGTGTCTCGAAATGATCTTTCAAATCAAAAGCATTACAAAGAATGTGACTGCAGATATTATCCAGGATGTTCTGGACAGAAGCAAATACAGAAAAACCCTGGGGTGTGCACAATCAAACAGGAACTCAGGGGTCTCTTCTCCGCGTCAATGTCCAACACCAGCAGGAAGACCTGATTCCTGGGGGACTTCAAGCAACCAGACATCCAGTCCTTTTCATTTCTTTTTCATGATTTATATGCAAAGGGTCTGTGGGCAGCTGGCATGCACATTAGAATGAAGTTCCAAGTGAAACATGAAGGGTAGAACAAGGCTGCTGAAAGCAGAAAATCCCTTCCTGGGCCCGAGAAGGCTGACAAGCTTTGGCCTCAGTGTGACTGCTCAGTGCCTGCCAGAGGGCTAAGCTGGACAGTTGTTCCCCATCAGGAGAAAAATAGATAAAACCAGTCTAAGGACACATGACTGCCTGGACCTCAATTCAGTCATGCATTCATCCCATGAGCCGGACGTGGTGGCACACACCTATATTCCCAGCTACTCAGGAGGCTGAGGTAGGAGGATCGATCACAAGTTAGAGCTCAGCCTGGGCAAATCAGACCCTGACTCAAGATTTAAAATAAAAGGGCTGGGGTTGTTTGTTGCTCAGTGGTAGAGTGTGTGCTTAGCGTGCGTGAGGCCCTGGGTTCAATCCCTAGTAATTCATCCGTGGGCCCTCATGTAGGAGACACACTGAGGAACAAATAAAGCCAGTACGGACACATGGTGAACACAGGTTCAAAGCACACACTGTGGCCAATTCTCCTCCAGGGGACCTGTTGTCAACAGCTGGGGTGAGGCCACTGTCTGGGGACCAAGGTGCCCTTGGTCTCGCTTGAGGACAGGGCAGGAGCTGAAGCGTCAAGATGGACAGGTCCAGCTTCCTTCCTAAAGTCACACACAGGGCCGGGGTCCCTACAGATTCAAGAAAGCCCAAAGGGAGCCCCCAAGGCAGCATGGGCCCGGGCCCGGCCCTGGCCTGCGTGTGACCTCGGGTAAGCCCTAGATGCCTGCCCTGCTGAGCCTGCAGGGGATGCAGGGATGCCGGGGCCACTGGGGGACACAGGGTCAGTGTGGGCGGACATGCCGCCCTCTGCACGGCTGCCACTGGGCTTTGAGCCAGAGGCAGGAGGTACCCGGCTTCACAGCCAAATCCGAGGCCAGCCAGGAGGTGGGGTGGTGGTTCCCTGGGGCTCCGGGGCATTTTGTCTTACATAAGCCTGTGGACTCTCTCACCGGGCTGCAGGAGGGACAGGAGCAAGGCCACAGATGTGCCCGGCAAAGGGTTTGCAGGTGAATAGGGAGAGTGAGTCATTCTCCTTTCCTTCTGCCCGCCTTCCCTCCCTTCCCTTTTCTTTCTCTCCTCTCAGGAAAGCCTGTTACCCCTTCCGAGTGCTGACACACTTTGCTCCACCTATCAAAGTCCCCCGAGGCCCAGGAAGCAGTCCAACCTGCAGGAGGCCTGGCTTCGAGGAAGGGCAGGGCCTGATTTCTAGCTGCAGGAGCCCTGCATGCAGTCCGTGCTAATCCTGGCAAGATGAGAAGGTGGGGTGCAGGGCACAGTCTCGCTGGACTGCACCCACAGACCCGCACCCTGAGCCCTGAGGGTTTAGCTGCTGTTTGCAGCCATGTCTGAGTGGGGACCCAGCCTGGCCCCCTGTAGCTCCTGACCACTGCAGAGGGCCTGAGCAGAGACAAGACCAAGAAGGGCCCAAGGTCCCTAATCTCTCTTCTGAGCAGGAATGGGTATCACCATCCTTAGTGAAATAATTGCATTTTCTATAAGATCATTAGGGAAGCTCAATCCTATAATTTAAAAGGCAACATAAAATTATTTTTAATTTTATAGCAATTATTTATATTGCTAAAACAAAACACCAATATTTAAAAAACCAAAACAAACCCTAAATAATACACAAAGAGCCACAGGAAAAGGCCTCCCCACACCCCTGCCTTGGTCCCATAGAGAAGATGGTAGAAGATGGTAGAATCTTAAGTATCTTGGAGATGTTATGTCCACATGCAAACCTATGTAGTTTACTTTTTAAAAATAAAACAAGCCAGACACAGTGGCACATGCCTGTAATCCCAGCACTCTGGGAGGCTGAGCAGGAGCATCACAAGTTCAAGCCCAGCCTGGGCAATTCAGTGACCTAGTGAGATCCTCTATCAAAATTTTAAAAGGCAGGGGCTGTAGCTTAGTGTAAACACCCTGGGTTCCATTCCCAGCCCCTGTCCAGCCCCCACGTGAGGTGGTGAGGTGAGCTTCATTCCTCTCTGTGGGCCAGGCCTGCGGAGGCTGTGGGTGTGGACTTGGGAAGGCAGCAGTGGGAGACCCCACAGTGCCGGAAGTGGTGGGAGCGGGTGAGCGGGAAGGGCCTGTGACAGACAGAGCTGGGGCTGTTCCTCAGCCCCTGCCCCAGCAGGCTTCACCTTAGCCTTAAAATTCCTAAGCTCCAAAGTCCTCCATTTTTGTCTCCCAGACTCAGCCTCCATGTTATTTCTAGAAGATTGACTCTGGGTCTGAAGGGTGACGGCATATGGAACTCGGGGACCCAGGACAGGGGTCAGGAAAGGACACTGTAGGGTGTGGATTCAGACCGCAGAGCCCAAGTGCGAGTGATGGTAGTGGACAGAATCTCGCTGCACCAGGTCAGGGATTGGCCGCACCAGAAAGACCAGGGTCACAACAGCAGTCATGATGGTTGAACTTGTCTGTCTCTCCTCAGGAGAGCCAGCTGTTGTCCTGATAAGAGAGCTGTTTGCCCAGATAAATTAGTTTGCTTTAATTTTCTAGAGCAAACAGTGGAGTTATTTCTTGGATTATTGTCTTAGCTTCCTGTGTGAGAATTTTCTGAAAGAGGCAGGAAGTCACATCGGCAGGGCAGTCTCGGGGCTTGGCTCTGGTCTGCAGCAGTGAGGGAAGATTTGAAAGCTGTGTGGGGTCTTCGAGTTGTAGGAACAGAGACTTGGCCCCTATGTTCTTGAGGAATGGGTGTCCATGGTGGGAAGTTGTGAGGCAAAAACAAGGGAACCGTGCAGAGTCCAAATGGGCCATCATGGACAGGTTACAGCAGGGGCCCAGGCTTGGGAGCTGGAACAGGCTTAGAAGCAGTCAGCTGGGTCTGGTCTCTCCAGCCCTCAGTGTAGCTTGGCATCATGTATGAGCATCGTCGAGCTGCTCCTGGCCTTAATCCACACACTGGCTAGATGTGGTAGCACGCACCTCTAATCCTAGCACTCTGGGAGACTGCAGCAGGAGAATTTCAAGTTTAAGCCCAGCCTGGGCAATATAGCAACTTAGCAAGAGTCTGTCTCAAAATAAAACTTAATTTAAAAAGGTTGGAAGCCAGGCATGGTGGTGCATGCCTGTAATCCCAGCGCTCAGGAGGCTGAGGCAGGAGAATCACCATAAACTCAAGGCCACCCTCGGCTACATAGCAAGTTCAAAGTAGGCCTGGACTACATAGTGAGACCCTGTTTCAAGAAAACAAAAACAAAACAAAAAAAGGCTGGGGATGCAGCTCAGTGCTGAAAAAAAAAAATTCCCCATACTGGTTGTCTTATTTTTCTCATTGCTGGGACAAAATACCCCAAACCTATAAGTTAAAGAAGGAAAAGGTTTATTTAACTTACAGTTAGTAGAGGTTTCAGTCCATCTTCAGCTGGCTCCAAGGAAGGGCGGCATCATGAGGAGACACAGTCCAGGGCAGGGGAAGCAGGAAGCAGGACCCAGCAGCTGCAGGAGCAAGCCTGCCTTTCCCTTTTATCCCAAACAGGCTCCAAACCTTTTGGTGGTGCCACACACCCAGGGTGGGGCCTCTGTCCCCTAGCCACACCCAGAACCATGCTAATTACAATCAGTGAGCTCATTTAGTACCACGCACCTTTAATCCCGGTGCCACGAGCCCAGATCCAGCCTGCTCCGAAAAGCCCCACCTATGAGCCCATGAGGCTGTGAGGGACCTGTAGATCCAGGCCACAACCCTGGACCTGAACTCCCTCTCAGCTGGTTTCTGACCTCTGCTTCCTTCTATGGACAGCTTTGTGTTCCGTCAGCCACTGCACCTGACACAACAGGCTTCATCAGCCATAAGCTCTGCCTGTGTCTCTGCTGGGGCCACACAACCTTAGGCATGTGGGACCCCTGAGCCACACCCCAACAAGTTGGGCATGGCAGAAACCACTCAGGTCACTGTGAGGAGACTGGGTGGGAAAAGAAGACATGAAACTCTAAAGCAAGGAGGTGGCAGGAAAACTGGAGAGGGAGCCCAGTGAGGAAGTCAGGGGTAAAAGTGCACAAGGAAGAGCCCAGGGGCTCGGGGCGGGGGGGAGGTGTATTCTGGGGAGAGGTCTGATCTATGGCTGGAAACAGGAAACAGAGACTGGGACGGGATCAGGCAGGAGTGGAAACCCAAGGTGTGGGTCACAGCCCTGGCGAACATGAGGGGTGGGTGCAGAGGAGACTGGCAGGAGAGAGGGAAGGAGGGAGTCCCGGCACGCAGGAGGAAAACCAAGCAAGTAACGGCACTGAAAATCAAGGAAGGCAGCTGGCGTGGTGGTGCACAAAGGTAACCCCAGCTACTTGGAAGGCTGAAGCAGGAGGACCACAAGTTGAAGACCAACCTGGGTAACTCAGTGAGACCTTGTCTCAAAAAATAAAAAGGGTTAGGGTCGTAGCTCAGAGGCAGAGGGTTTGCCTAGGATGTGCAAACCCCTGTATTTGCTCTCTGGTATCAAGGGAAGAGACTGTGGAGCGGGTGGGGAGAACACAAGAGAGATGGCACAAAAGTGAACGGAAGAAAACATTAACAGCAGGTAAAGCCGAATAAAGGATATATAGGTAATCCTACCTACTGTTCTTACTCTGCAACTTTTCTGTAAGTTCAAAATTATTTCCAAAGGGGGAAAAAAAAATAAAAACCAAATCCAAAACCGAAACACAGAGCTGGTAGCACAGAAGGGCCAAGAGAGCAGACGAAGAGTGACACTGGACAGGCCGTCAGATGGTCTGGTTGACCTGACATGAGGACCGTCCGTGGCAGGGAGGCGCCGTGCAGGGGCTGGACAGTGACACGGGGAGAGGAGGTGCCGGGTGACAGGCGGCGAGGAGGCCGAGTGTGAGTGGGAAGATGAGGAGAGCAGGGGAAAGCCCCTGGCCCCGCTCCGCCCCCGGAAATCAGCCCTCGGGAGGCTCCTGCACCCCCCGGTGCCGGGCACACAATGGAGGGCAAAGGGATGCAGGAGAGTCAGGGGCAGTCGAAGCTCATAAGGTGGGAGCTTGGTCACTCTCTGGGGTGTCCTGGGAAGGTTCGAACCTCCTGCCCCCAGCCTCATCCCACACCCCGCCCCGGGTTCGAGGTCCCCCGCAGCTCCCGCCTATTCACACTGTGTCTGTGTCCTTGTAGGTTCACGCGGGAGGCGGCGCGGGACTGCGAGGTGCTGGGGCAGCACATCCCCGCCGGCGCCGTGCTGGAAGTGGCCGTGGGCGCCCTGCACCATGACCCCGAGCTCTGGCCGTGTCCAGAGACCTTTGACCCTGAAAGGTGAGCGCTGCCCGCTCAGTGGGCACCAAAGGGCGTGAGCTGTGGGACAGAGCTTGCCGTGCAGGGCCAGCTAGGAGGCACAGCGCCCCGGCAGTCAGAGGTCAGGGCAACCCAGACTGACGTTTCCAGGACATCGCTTCTGAAGGAAGAAACTGTACTGTTAACAATGCACCCCTCAACCCCACCCCCAACTGAACCCTGAGATTTTTTAGCAGCCACACACACACAAGAAATATCTCTAGTCATTCAATCCAGAACACAGGATGCTGGATTGTATTTCGAGGGTGCCCTGGAAAGCAACAATGGGCATTTCAGTAGTGTCAGAAAAGCAAAACTTCCCTGTAAGCCTAAATTCCTGAGGCTCTTCAGACCCGGACCCTCCTTCTGGGCGTGGATTCGGTCCACTAATTCATTTCTAGCCTCTGTGATCTAAGCTGTCCCCTCCTCTGCTCGTGGTCAGGGCTGACCAGGGTCTTTTTCTTTGCACTCTGCCAGGCAGGGCTAGCCAGGCAGCCACTTTGTCCCCACCTTTAACGGCCACTCCTGAATCCAGCCTAAGTCACTGAGTTGCTGTGGGCAGTGGGGCTCAGGTAAATACACTTCCAGCAGCTCCTGGAAATAAGCAAAGACCAAGGACCAGGAGTGTTGCAGGGATTGCAGCACCACGAGGAAGTCCAGGGGTGCTAAGAAGTCGTCACCTAGTGCACCATCACTGAACACACATGGCGAGCACTGCTGTTTGCTAACAGACTCAGTGAGGCCAAGGCAGGCCAAGGAAGGAAGCTTCCCCTCGGCCGTGGCCAGCATGGGTCAGAGGCAGCCAGGTGCGGCCCTTGAGGAGGGTTCTGAGGGTGGGTGGCCACGGGCCGGGCCTGACCGCCGAAGGCAGTGGGTGATGCTGACTGGGATACTGTGGCCACAGGCCAGGTCTGGACTGCACTTGGCAAACCCAGGGGCTTGGGCTACCACTTGGGTCCCATGGAGGCTCAGATTTTGGGCTCACTAAGGACACTGAAGTCCTAAGGAGCAGTGGGATGGCACTGCTGACGTCCAGGGATGCTGAGCACTGAGTGGTGGCCCTCGGGTGGTGCAGCACAGGGGACAGAGTGGGACCACGGGCAGGGACGAGCAGTGCCAGCAGGCAGAGACTTGGGGGCCATCCTGCAAGAAAGGGGGTTCTGTGGCCACAGCAGGGTTTACTCCCTGCTGGGACCAACAGGATCTCAGACAGAGGGTGGCTCAGTCAGGAGGGGGGAACCCTAGGTGGGAGGGAGTGGGTGTTCTGCACCGACACTGACCTTCTTCTGGATCCCCAGGTTCACGGCAGAGGCGCGGCGGCAGCGGCAGCCCTTCACCTATCTGCCCTTCGGTGCCGGGCCCCGGAGCTGCCTGGGGGTGCGGCTGGGGCTGCTGGAGGTCAAGCTAACGCTACTCCAGATCCTGAGCCAGTTCCGCTTCCACACCTGCTCCCAGACTCAGGTGAGGGCTGTGGCTCTGCAGTGGGGGCCACCCCAACTCCTGGAGGGGTCTCCAGCTCTGCATGGGGCCTGGGGCCCAGCCCATTCCTTACCCTTCTGGAGCCTCCCTTTTGTGATCTGTGAATTGGGACCGTGCAAGGAATGCCGACAATGCCCTCTGCCTCCTACTGTCATGGGTGGCCGACTCTAGGGCTGACCTCACGTATTCTGCAACATGTGCTGCTCGGCAGGGTCGGGGTATGTGTGGCTTGTCCTCCAGAAGCCGGGGACACCTCCTCTGGTTCCTCCTGGTTCCCTTAGGTTTCCTGCTTGGAGAGGAGGCAGAGGGATTCCAGCTCCTTGGAGGGTGCTCTCAGCTGCCACAGCCTTGCCTGCCCCCATTCTGGGGTCCCTGTCACACACTGTGCCACACCTTATTCCTGAGGGCCCAGAGAGGCGCACAGACCCTCCTCACCCAGACACCGGGGCCCTCCTGAAATGTGACCATTTCTGGGCCCTGACCCCCTCACACCACGTTTCACCCCAAAGCTGGGTTCTATGATTCCCATTTTCAGATGATCCGGAGGGGAAGTCACGTGCCTGAGCTCAGTCAGGCTGCGGACCAGGGACACACAGGGACAACTCCACTGGGTCCTCCACGTGCAACCTGATGCCAGGCCCATGGCAGGTGCTCATGCATTCACTCAACACATGCCAGGGGACAAACAGACAAGGAGCTAAAGAGTGAAGCTTGAGCTCAAACCCAGTCCTGCTCATGCCCAGAAACTGCTGCCCACATGGTGTGGCCACCTCTCCCCATATGCCCGGAGCCATCTGCTCCTGCCTCTAGAGCCCCTGCATAGCCGTGTGCCTGTATGGGAGGTGTGTGTGGCCCAGGGACAGACGCTGATGGTTCTAGATTCAGAGACTGGCAGTGCCTGGGACAACCAGAGGAACTGGGCCAGGCTGCTGGTCCTGGAGGAGCACGGACTTGGAACCAGAAAGAAAGATGTCCATGAGAGCTGACAGGCAGAGCCAAGTAAGGAGGGGATGGAGCAAGAAAGAGGAGAGGGAAGGGCAGGGGAAAGCACCTCCTTGGGTGGGTGTCAGACCTGAATGTCCAGGACATGAGCCCCAAGAGCCAGCAGCCCCCGGAACTGCTGAACTCAAGATGGCACAAGCCCATGCATTGCCCCCACAACGTCCCACTCCATCAGGGTTTCCTCCTCTCATCCTTGAAAGCCTCCCCTCCCACCTCCTGCCTCTCCCCAGTCCCATCCTCTAAGGGGTCCCGCTCACGTGGCCGCATTCATCCCTTCCCCTACCCAGGCAACCGCTTCCAGGAAGCCCTCCCTGATTTCACCATCCCCACTTACCTCTCCTTTGCCTTACATTCATCTAGACACATGCTGCGCCTTTAGCCCCGTGGGGCTATTTACATGTAATTATAACCAAATTCTGTCAAAGCCTCGGGCCCTCCTTTGCCTGGTCACATTCTCAGCACTCCCTGCCCAGGCGCGGGCCATCTGTCTGACGTAGCCCACAAAGACCTCAGAAAAAGTCCACCAAGGCCCCAATCCTGTAACCTAGCTGGTTCTCCACATCAGCCATCGCACTGCCATCTGACACACTCTTGAAAATTCTCTGGCTTGTCTTCCAAGTCCCCAGGCCATTGTGGCCTCTGCCTTTGAGGTTGGCCAGAGGAGACCAGACCAGACCGCCAGTGAGCAGGCTGTGGCCCAGGGTCACTCTCCCCGGACAGAGGGCAGCAGGAAGCCAGGGACAGTGGGGTGGCAGGGGCACCGAACTTTGGTCTCCACACTGCAGCTGTGTAGCCTCCCTGTGCCTCCTGGGCTCCAAGTGCAAAGTGAGCTCCACCACGTCTCACCCGGCCTTCCTGGATAAACAAATGCAGCCCAGACGCGCTCTTCACCTGGGGTATATGACTCACCTGGGACAAAGGGCACTAACTTTATTAACCACAGTCAGTTGGTATCCCCATGCCCTTCCCCGAGGTGGCTCTGCTGGTTCTCAAGGAGCTATGTCCACTCCTTGCCCAGCTACCATCAGCCCACAGATTCCCACAAACCCTGCCTCAGGCCTGGCTCCAAGGAACTCTTCCTGTGGGTGTGGTTGATTCTATTTCAATTTCCTCTATTTTAGGTACCTCTGCAGCTAGAATCCACATCTGCTTTAGGTCCCAAAGATGGCGTCTACATCAAGCTTGTCTCCCGCTGATGCAGAAGCAGCTGGGAAAGGAGAAAGCAGCCGATGGCTGTGAAGTCTGTCAGTCAGTGTTGCCAGGGCGCCTGGGATTCAAAGCAAACCCTTATCTTGTGATGCACGTGATGGAGAGTGCCGGCATACATGCAGAAAAGAGCTGCTTGATGTGACCTCTGAATGCTTAATAAACATTTGTCACACTCAGTGTTGATGATGCCAGTGACCTTGCTATTGATCTAAGTTAGATTGTGAATAAACAGGCAAAATGACCAAGAACATTATTCTTAAAAGAAGTCCTGGCCTCCAAGCAGGAGTCTACAGTGCACGGGACACTCGGGTGACCCTGCCCTGAGGGCACCAGCATGGGGCTTTCAGAGAACAGTGCTCACCAGACAGCCTGGAAGGCGGCTGCAGGCTTTACGCTCTGGTCCTGCCGGGTGGGACTCTATGACCGTCTAGTAAGCTTCACATGCTCTTTCTTCTAATGAATAAATCTCTTAATTTTGATTAAGGACTCCAAATATGCAGGTGAAGGTTTGTAAAAGTGATAATCGTGTTGCTAGGAGGGTCACATTCACCAAAGTGCTTGCCATTTGGATTCCAATTCTTCCCCCAGCACCCCCAGTTCTGGCTGCTGGTCTTCTCACCTCTATGTGCTTCAGTTTCCTCACTTGTGAAGCAGGGAAGCTGACCAAGCAAAAAGATCCCGTCGCTTCTATTTGACATGGGAGCAGCCAGGGCTGAGTGCCCTACAGATGACCACCTTAGCAGGATCCACTGGCCCTGCACGTGGCATCCAGATGTCTCCAGGTGACACCTTCAGGCGACTCAGCAGAGCTGCAGACTTCCCCACACACTGCTGCACATGCTGCTCTGCGTGGTCCTTCTCCAGTCCCCAAGGCACAGAGCACCCACACTTCCCTGATCTTCCCCAGAGGGGCCTGTGCTCACACCCACACTGTCCCAGCCCTGTGAGCCACAAAAGCCCACACTGCGGTCCACGCAGCTGTCATACAGCCCTCTCCACACCCTCGCTCCCACCGTCTGTGCTCCGTCACCAGACTCTTCAGGAACCCAGCTTGCTTCCCTACACCCTGCCTGGCCCCCACGTCCTGACCACCCTACAGGCACCAAACCACATGGGCCCAGCCAACACCCAGCTCCCTCCCAGGGGCACAGCCACCACCTCGAGCCCTCAGGTGGCTGCTCCACTCCAAGCCAACATTTCCACCTGGCCACCCCTGTCTGTGCCCACGTGGCCACCATCTTCATGCACAGCCAATGTGCTGGTGTCGCTGGACCCCTGTCCTCTGATGCTCCTTGCTCTGCTTAAATCCAGAAGTGGGAAACACCCAAAACCACACTGGCTGGATCACCCAGAGCCTTCTGGTATCTGCCACCTGGTTCCTCACGCTCTGGTCATGCTATGCACACACCCCTGCCCTGGATCCTACCCCATCTCTGCATAGATGTCCTGAGAGCTCCAGCCCTCCTGGCTCCTTGCAGTCACAGGGCCCACCCTGTCCCATTCCTGCTGATGTGGGTCCTACCTCTCTGCCAATCCAAGTCACCGCCAACTTGCTTTCTCAAAGGTCCCCACATCCAGTGGTCTCTGCAGCCTTCATAGCTCTCTCCCTCTGCTCATCCTTCTGCCCACACCACTGAAGAAGCCCTCCTGCTCCCTGCTACTTCCTGGTTCCCAGCAGCCAGCCAGTAAGGGGTGCAGTCCACCTGTATTCAGGACTTTACCAGCCAAGCATCTCACACACACACATACAAAGCAGCAGCAACAGGCCAAAGATGATCAAAAATCAGTGAATGGACTTGGAGGGTTAGGCAAGCTGTGGGGGAACATGGGGCAGGCTGAAAACCACACCTTCTGCAGCTGTGCAACTGGTCCTGCTGGTGGGTCTGCTAGTGTGGCTCTGCCCTATGAAAGGTTTCCAATCACTCTGAAGATGGGAAGACGAGGCAGCCTTGGATCTGAACACACAAGACACAACTGACACACGAGCACCAAGTGGGTGCATTTTACTGGGTGTGTGCTCCTCTAGCTGGCCCCGAACCAGCCAGCACCCAGGAGGGATGGGCCAGACTGTCCATGAGCGCGGTTCAAAGGTGAACCTGGGCTCTATGGACTAAAACTGTGAGTTGGGGGAAAGGGAAAGAATGCACATGTGTAAGCTGCAAATTTGAGCACAGAGTACAACCATGTGATGCTTTTGTTTGGGCTCCTACTAGGGTGTCAAAAGGGGATCCACAAAGCCGTACGTGGTGGTGCACACCTGTAATCCCAGCACTCGGGGGACTGAGCAGGAGGATCACCACAGGTTCAAGGCGAGCCTGAACTGCACACAGACCCACCAAAAAAGAGGGGGACTCACAAGCAAGAGTCCCAGCCTGCAGCTTTGTGATAAATCCCCACAAAGCACTGCGGATATCCACAACATCATCCGCTCCCCCTCCTGCTGTGCTCTGAATATTTCTACTTCAGTGTCTCAGCTGAACCCTCCCCTCTGAGGTGATGGTACTGGACCCGTTAGGAGGTAACCCAGTTGTGAGGGTGGGGCCTCTGTGAATAGGATGGGTGCTGAAGGGGCCCCTCTGCCACCCAAGGCTGCAGTGAACAGGGTTGCCAGGAAGGTGCCCTTGCCAGACACCCAGTCTGCACGCACCTCAATCTTCGCTCCAGTGGAGCAGCGATCGCCTGTTTCCAAGCCACTCCGCAGATGGAGCTGTGTTTACAGCAGCCCCAGAGTAGGCACTCCCCACCCCCGAGCAGAGCCCAGTCCCCGGTGGCGCTTGAGCCACAGTCACTGAAGAAGAGCTACAGTCACCCCCACTTTGGATAAATACTTTTATTCCATACTCTCATGTGACTGACATTCACGACATAGGAGCTCAGTCTCCCCAGGACACAGGAGGTGTACAGCATCCTCAGGGAATGTGAGCCTGGGCTCCTACGGGGTTCATCCACGTCTCCTGCCAGGATGGTCCTGCTGGCCCCCCAGCACTAGGGAAAACTGGCAGGGACTGGATGACACCACATGGCTGCCACGTGCTCTGACGTGACACAGGTCAGTCAATGCCAGGACCCAGAGCAGCCACAGAACTGGACTCACCTCCCCACACGCCACAGTGCCATGCTGACAAAGGGCATGAGACCCTGAACAGAGTCACTGCACACACAGAAACTCCTAACCATTAAAACCAATCAATAAAACAGTGTCTCAAAACTCTGCCAGGTGCAACAAGCAGCAAAGTAACAGAGTGGGAAGTACAGCATTAACAGGTCATTAAAAAGCAAGATGGGCTCACCGATGATCAGTAAGTACATCGAGTACACAGATGAGCCCCAAAGTCACCTAAAAGTAGAAACTGTTACTGACAAAGAAGAATATAACTTCACTGAGAAGCCAACATTAAACAACAGTTCATTAAAAGTTTCCCTGCACAGCTCCCCTGCCTCCTGGCCACACTCACTGCCGGCCACCGAAGAGGGAGCCCAGTGCCGCCATGACCATGGAGCCCCCCGTGGGGATGGAGGTGACAGTGGCAGCCGCAGGTGGCAGCTTGGGGGAGGTTGAGTACTGAATGAGGTACTCGGGGTAGGCCTGGTGCTTCTCGAAGACCACGAAGATGCTTGGGTCGGACACACTGTTCACGCAGCTGTCATAGAAGGCGTTGCTCTGCCCGTCCTTGGCAGGGGGGCGGACCAAGGAGGGGTTGCCCCTGACAAAGTCGCCCACCAGCACCCGGGCCAGGAACATCATCTGGATGTGGGTATCAGACTTGCTGTAGTGGTGGGAATACCCGGCATCGCGGGCGAAGTAGCTCCCTGAAACGACACACACAGGCTCTGCTGGGCACCGGGAGGGCAGCTCACTCCAGCAGCCACACAGGACACACAGTCACTGGTGGACAGGGCCTGGCAACAGGTGAACAGCAGCCTCTGCTCCTTGCCACTCTGCCTTTCCATGGGGGAGTGTCACTACTGCTGCCGCCCTTCTGCGCAGCAGCAGAGGAGTCCCCACCTAAGAGAGGAGGCCCCTCAGCACTGACGCCACTGGAAACCTCGGCTTCTTAACCGAAGTCTGTTTCCTCAGCTGTGACATGGGGCTGCTCCACCAAGCTCAGGGTCAGCATGCAGAGTGGATCAGAGTCTGCTCTCAGCCGTGACGTGGGCACCAGCGGCCTGACGTGCAGGACTCCAAACCTTCTCACAAGGGAACCAGGGCTTCTAGCTGTCACTGCATGCCTGACTTTCCCCCCTGACCCCACAACCGTCACCCATCAGGCAGAAACCACCTGCTGGACCATTAGCCGGGATACAGACAGCAGGTTATGATGCTTCTACACTGGCTAGAGAGGAAGTGTTACAGGAGAAAGGGACACCATGTATCCACCTCCTGGCAGAGCCTCACAAAAAAAAAATACAGAAAGAAGACATCAAACCAGCATGGTAAGCCAGGCATGGCGGTGCATGAGTTTAATCCCAGCACTTGGGAGGCTGAGGCAGGAGGATCATCGTGAATTTGAGACCAGCCTGGGCTACAAAGTGAGTTCAACGCCAGCCTGAACTGCACAGTGAGACCCTGTGTCAAAAAAATAGGGCCAGGGATTTAGCTCAGTGGCCTAAGCCCCTGCCTGGCAGGCGCAAGGTTGAGAGTTTGATCCCCGGTACAAAGGGAAAAAAAAAAAATCAGCATGGTATATTACATTGACAAGCACAGATAAAATACACACAGTCACTTTACAGGATTATTTTTGCAACTCTCCTGAGTTTGAAATTATTTACAAATAAAAAAAGTAACAAAGAGGAAAACAGATGATTCACATAACACCTAGAATGACTTCTATGTGGGTGTACTTAAGACCTTCAGGTCTCTATTCTAAGGACACCGTGAAGGTGTAGTCTGGGGACTGCATCAGATCGAGGAAGGTGGCCCCTCTCCTCTTCCAACTCAGCCCTGCCCTCCCAAGGCTCTGCCCAGGGCTGCTGTGCCTCCGGCTGAGTTCCTGGTTATGTGCAGAGCAGCAACATCGGGGTCCTGCTGAGGGCATCCCCTCCAAGGGTGGGTGCTCCCAAGGGCCAGTACAGCAAAGGCTGCGTCACCTTACCTTTCCCATAGGAGGTGCCGTGAAGACCACAGATGCGCCAGTCAAAGTTCTGCTGGCAGATGGCATCCACGAAGCTGGTGGCAGTGCCGTGGAACAGCTGCCGCTCGTCCACCTCCTTCCCCTCGTTTCGTTTCTGCATCTGCCCCTTTTGCCTAGAATTGCAGGACACACGCTGAAGACAGAGGGTGCTGGCCACCAAGTCCAGGAGGAGGGGTGGGGAGAGAGCAGGTGCACAGCTCCTGATGGACAGTGCTGTGTCGCTAGTTTTTTGGAGGCCCAGGACAAGCGGGTGAGCAGCTGGCAGGATAAGAGGACAGACCGGCCCACTGCCCACAGCCAGCCCCAACGCACCACTGGTAGACTTCCCACAAGGCCAGGTTCTGAACTCGCTCTATCTTCTGAACAAAGCAGTAGGGCAGTGTACGGTTGAAGAGGTTCCAGACTTTCTGATACTCTTCTGAGGAAGTATTGAGGGTGATTTTCTACAAAGGGAAAATGTCTTTAATATGCTATCATCCAAGCGCAGAATACGGATGATCCTTTCCTCTTCCCACACCAGCTGGAAACTGTCAGGACACAGAAGTAAGGAAGCCACAGAGTGGTGCCCACACTCCCTCCCCAGATGTGGTCTCTCCTGGCTGGGGACAGCTACAAATTACAGGCATTTCCCACTTGTTCACTGTGAAGCGAGCCCACAGGACAGGCATGTGACGCCCAACATGGCACTGCTTCTGGATCGTTAATAATGCATAAAAGGGCGGATCATGGAGCCTACGAGAACCCCAGTCCTTTGCACATGCCCTCACTGCAGGATTTGACATGCTTGGCCTGAGGTGACAGAGCCCTCCAGGACAGGGCCCATGGTGCAGAGAGGCTGCTGGCGGGCAGAGCAGGCGGGGGGCAGGACAGCAGTCTGTGCTCCCATGGACAGCCAGCCCACCCACACCACTCACTCCTCCCCTCCTGGCTTCTCAGGGCTGCGCTTTCCTCTGCACGTGTCCCTCGTCATACTCACATCCTCCAGCCGCTTATTTTCCTTTTCTTGTTCAGTAAAACTAATGTTTATTGGCTAAGCCTGGCTCTTGAGCCCCTCACATCTCCCATTCCCAGCAAATTTCACAGTTCATCCTCCTCCTTCCACACTACACTCTCCCCTCAAGCCACAGGCATCTCCTGGCTAGTGGGTAGTCAGCTGGCCTTAAATTCCTTCCTGTACAACACACTCACTCAGCACCATCCATCTGCCACCCATCCCTACAGACCCCTCTTTTCCAGCCCCAGAAGAGTCCCTTACCTTAAAGCCTAGGTCTGGTAGGGCAGAGGGATCCCAATAGTCTGGGATGCTCTTTGGGCCTTGAAACTTGACAGTGCTACAAAATATAAGCAGAACCACTAAGACACTTTATCCTGGATGTAAGCAAATCTACCATAGGCAGTTCCCACTGAGCAACATCACCAGGCTTGAGTGTCAGCGTACAGTACGTTAAAAGCTAGAGGAAGCACACAAACACAGCATCTGCAACACAAGAACACTTTGTTTGGGTGGGGAGGAGCTGACATAGGGTCTCCTTTTATAGTTCAGCCTGGCCTTGAACTTACTATGTAGCTCAGGCTGGCCTCAAACTCACAGGTATCCTTCTGCCTCAGCCTCCAAAGTGCTAGATTACAGGTATGCACTACCAGGGCCAGCAAGAACACTTCTATCTTTACCTACATGGCCAAACACAGAGCAATCAGTTCTGGGGTGGCCTGATCACCTTGTTCCAGCTAACCCCGAAGGGACAGAGCCCATGAGGAAAGCAGCATGCCTGTGACACAGGCTTGAACATGAATACTTTTTTAAAAAGTCAGGTAACTGGGCCAGGAGTTTGGCTCAGTGGCTTAAGTGTCTGCCTGGCAGGCATAAGGTTGTGAGTTTGATTCCCAGTGCCACAAAAAAACAAAACAAACAAACAAAAAAAAAAAGTCAGGTAACTCACATATAAAAACTAAGGGGTTATTGGGGATCAAACTCAGGGACACTCGATCACTGAGCTGCAACCCAGTCAGCCCTTTCTAAAACCAGTTCTTGCTAAGTTGCCAAGGCAAGACTCAAACTTGCAATCATCCTGCCTCAGTCTTCTGAGTAATCCACTTGGCAGTAGAAATCTGACTTGAACTAAGGTCTACAGATCTATCACCCTTCTTAAAGGGAGGATAAGTACTCCACACTGCAGAAATATTAACGTGCTAAGACACAGGGTGTCATGTAACACAGGTACCACATAAACCTTCTAAAACAGAGAATAAAAGCAGTTCTAAAAGATATAGGCCCCATGGACTTTAGGAACAGCACCATGAAACTGCTTCCAAACGATCTCACTTCTGTTTTAGAATGCACTGTGCTCCCCACGCCAGTGCCCAGCGCTGCTTCTGCAGGCAAGGTCACACATCCTTCCTGGGGAAACGGCACCATGCACAGTCCCCTCAACACGGTCTCACAGCAAGCAGCAGCCAGAAACAGATCCACCATGACTCAGGGTGACAAGATCATTACATTGTAAAACAACATTCTTCCTATGCTTAAAGAAATGAAAAGCAAACTTTGAAAGCATATGTAAGGAAACCATAAAAAGACTATAAAATCTAAACCGAACTTTTAGAAATGAGAAGTGAAATCCTTGATGACAAAAGCTCCAAGGCCTTGCTAAATAGCAGATGAGACCATCTGAAGAGAGAAATAACAGCTGAGAGATGTGAAATGAAATTATCCAGAACATAGCCCACATAAGGCAATGGGGGTATGGGGAAGGAGCACAGAACTTGCTGGAATAGGGCCCAAAGCTAAAGGAAGCTCCAGATGGGGACGAGAAAGCAGCACTGTGACACACCAAGCACATGTTTCAGGAACCCAGAGAACCTCAGGCAGGATAGACACACACCTAGACACACCACAGGGCGGGGACACAGCCCCAAGACAAACAGGAGTCCTTAAAATCCGTCATAGGAAAACCTGATTACCATCAAAGAGGCACCAGTTACAACAGTCAATTTCTCAAAAGCAACAAGTAGAAACCGTAAGACAGTGGAGTGGTATCTTCAATGTTCCAAGAGAAAATAACTATAACCTAAAATTTTATACCCAATGAAAATATCCCACAAGAACAAGAAAAAAGATATAGTCACATAAACCAAAAGAATCTTTCAATAGTCCGTCATCTTAGGAAATTTGAAAAAACAAAGAAAGAGGCAGAAATGTAATTTTAATGCAGCATTAACAGTATAAAATAACAGTGCCTTGAGGCTAAAATTTAAATCATGAGGAAGGTAAATGAAAAAAAGTATAGAAAGGCCCTGTGGGAGGTAAAGCATACTGATTTACTTGTACCTAAGTGAAGAACACATTGTAGTTTCTAGTGGACCCTTTCAAAAAAAAATAGTAACACACCATATCTTCCAAACTATTAGAGGGAAAATGTGATTTAAAAAATCCAAAGGGTAAGCCGGGTGTGGTGGCGCACGCCTTTAATCCCAGCACTCAGGAGGCTGAGGTAGGAGGAGCATTGTGAGTTCGAGGCCGGCCTGGGCTACAACTCGAGCACAAGGCCGGCCTGAGCTACACAGTGCGACCCTGCTCAAAAAACCAGGGCCGGGAGTTTGGCTCAGTGACTTAAGCACCTGTGTGACAGGTGTGAGGTTGTAAGTTCAATCCTCGGTGTTGGAAAAAAAAAAAAAAAAGGTAAGAATCAATCACATAAATATTTTTATAGAAGACAGAAATTAAAGATCTAACCAGATACCTAATGTATATAAATGCTGTTTCAAATTGTATTTTCAATGATAATCCTGTATTACCTTCTGAATATAGAGATTACATTCTGTTGTGTAACTACAGAAGCATTTCTAAAGGAGACCCACCTCGGCATTCCTGACGGACCCTTTGTCACTGGAGTCAATGACAAGTGGCTGCCACCACACAGCTGAGGGGAGAAATGGGCACTGAGCTGTGTGGGCAGCATATGGCACTCAGCCCACAGAAGGGAATGTCACATAAACCTCAGTCTGTGTTAACTAAAACCATCGTTTTATTTCTGACATCAGCTGTCTACTTGTGTCCCCCTAAAAACTAAATTAGAATGATGACACGAGAGATTCGGTCTCAAAGATATTTTCCAAACTTGGCCTTGGGCAGACTCTGGATAGAGAAAGAATAAAAAATAACTTCTATCTAGCAGACAGTCATAATCAACCAAAACTCTAAATCCAGAAGCAATAAAGAAGAGATTGATATATTAAATCAAAAAAAGGAAAACAAAAATAAATATCTCTATGATATAATACTTCATAAGCAAAGGCAAAAAACAAGCCAAGAGAAAATATTTGCAATTTACATAACCAAGGGCTAAAATCTCCCTAACAGACAAGAGGTCCCAGATACTTAAGAAAAACAGCAAAAAGTTGACAGAAAAATGGACAAAAAGGTAAACAGCCCATGTTGGAGCAGGAGGGGAGAAAAATGGACCTTACTTGTTAGGAAAAAAAATACCCACGCTCATAGGAAAAAGCAAACTAAAGTACCCTGACATACCATTTCACACCTAGAGAATGACAGCATCTCAGAGCCCGACAACTTGTGTGAGTGGGACCGAGGAAAACTGGCATCTCAGGTGGCCCAGGGGGAGAGCTGAGTGGTTCAGGCTCACAAAAAGGACTTCATTTACCATCCAGGACTCAAACCTGGCCATCTACTCCAGAATTCAGAAGAACACACCACCAGATGGCTCCGTGTGACACTGACACTTTGAAAACAATACGGACACCTATGAAAAGAAGAAAAACTATGCTCCACACTCAGGATTGAGAACCACCAAAGCAGAGGCAGACTTAGGAAGAAAGACTTCAGTGAGCTAAAACATAGTATGTATCAAAACCTATGTTTAGGTTTTTAAAGGAAGTGTAGAATAGCATATATACCAGATTACCCTTTTTTGTAAGAAGAGGAGGAAAGTAGGCATGCATGTGCACACATGCGCATTTGCTCATTTTGACTAAGAGAAACAGGTGAAAGCAGACACTAATGAGAACGCTCACCACAGTGAGGAAAGAGTGGCGCTAACACAGATGCAGACTACCGGATTTCTCTATTGTACAATCTTAAACATGTACATGCAGTCAAAAAGAAACTTTAATTAAAAAGAAAAAGGCTGGCACATTCCCTAGGATCTAAGTCACAAAGACATCTCCCGTGAAAGCAAAATGAGCCTGACTTTTCAGGCTAACAAGTGACAGACAGCTAACAGCCACGTTAGCTGCAGGCCCAGCTTCAGCTGTGCAAAGCCAGCCTGACAGGGGCACTGCCATCCTCTCTACCACTTGGGCCACCTCCTCCCAGCAAGGGGCTGAGGGGCTGTGTGGTTGAAGAGTTGACCCCTCCTAATCTGGCCCAACCCACCAGCTGCCTAAGCCTAAAACACTCTTGCTTCAAGGGGGGCTGGAGCTGTGCAGAGCCAGACACTCTCCCCCATGCACCAGGCCAGGACCCGGGGAGGCCCCCAGCAGCCATCCCACCACCTAAGGAAACCCACCCAGGATGAAGTTGGCCCATCAGTGACTAATACTGGTTTTGTATTTTGGTAACCCACGATACTTAATCTGCGTGATTTCATTATTATTTCAATAATTAAGAAATGTCAGGTCTGTAACTCAATCACATTTGAAAAGATACTGATGGGCTGGCTCCGGTCTGGCCAAGCTCACACATCAGCTGGGGATTATCTCTCACTCTGGCTCAAAGGCTCTCCCCACCAGGAGGTTTCACGAGAGCAGAGTGTGAGAGCACTTGGTAACACAAGGCAGGAAGTGCCCTCCATGCTGTTGCCGCCGCAGGACACACTGGTGACATACTCCAAGCAAGCTCTCTGTGCCACCTACCAGGTCTGCTTCATCTGCACGTCCTGGGGAGACACGTATTTGGGTCTGCGGCAAACCTTTCTGACCGTGCCATAGACTAGGTTTTTCTGAACGAAGGCTGGAAAAAATATAGCTAATGAAGAAACAGACACATCTAGACACACACATGCACATGGCAATGTTTTATAAACACAAATTAAATGGGCTGGAAAGTTAACCCAAATGTGTAAAGCCCATAATCAGTCTTAAAAATAAGGCAGCTTTACACATTTCAAATATTCATAAAGAAAACAGGTATCCTTAGGAGGCTTGGTTTAATGAATAGAGGAATGATTAGCAATTGACATACCAATTACACATGAGTGCTTTTAAATTGTTCCTTCTAATCTTGTTTAAGTTATTATTTTGCTTAGCAATTTTTCCCAGCTTGGAGATAAAAAAGCTCAGCCCAGCCTGAGACCAAATTACCATGTTTGGAGTTAGTGGTGCTTGGGGTTGATACAATAATTTTACTCTTACGATTTTTTAGTTAACAGTAAACTGACTCTATAGCAGTATTTATCACCCTTTAAACCCACATCGTCTTGCATGAACACAACTCTGGCTGCCTCACCCCCAGGAAACTCACACTCACGCGGCGGGCAGGGGCTGCCCCTTGAGTCAAGAAGTGAGGAGTGCCTAGCAATCAAGCCACATGGCCCCACCCTTGTGGAAATCCCAGCAGTCCTAATTTCCTCTTACGAAGAAAAAAATATTTTCATTTTAAGAACACTTTATGGTAAAAATTATAAATGTCTGGGATTTACCTTACCACCCTGGAGCATGTGTATAATAACCTGAGTGTGAGTCTCTTACACTGCAGCCGCCCCCACCCACCCACGCAGGTTCCATGACCCCATCTGACCCCCCACCAGCCTTCCACTCGGGGCTGCTCATCAGCACTGCTCTGGGTTTTACTGACTTACTAACCACCTGGGATGAACCTTTTTTTGGGGGTGGGGGGGCCGGATCTCACTATGTAGCCCAGGCTGGCCTCCAACTCACAGCAATCCTCCTACCTCAGCTTCCCAAGTGCTGGGGTCACAGGTGTGTGCCACTACGCCCAGCTTACCTGGGATGAATCTTAATGAGCTACCCTCATGGAAGTTAAAAGTTACTCAAGCTATGCTGACTGGCTAATCTGCCCTCTACCCTTCACAGGCGGTGAGGCCTCCACTCTAGTTTGCCCCTGCAGAGGACACACTGGACTATGTCTCAAAATAGGCCCTGACACTGGGGAACTCTGCCTGTCTGAGCCAGCAAACAGGGTGTCAGCATTCTGTCTCTGGGAGGATGGCTTTTGCTTGAGTGAATCTTTGATGACAAGAATCCCTGAGGACTCAGCCGAGTGCCCCAAACCTACAGACAAGGCACCTGGGCTTCCTCTCCTAATAAACATGTGCTGTAAGTGTGTGTAGTAGAGTTTGGTCTGAGAATTGCTCTCGTTACACACAGCTGTGAGATTGTGAGGGCAAAACCAACTACCTCAGACTTCTTTTGTGGATTCCAGCACCAACCAAAATGAAAAGAAAAATGCCCTCTCAACGGGCTAGGAATGGCTGCAGTGAGCAAGTGTTTTCTAACTGCCTGTGTATGCTCATCCCTTCCCTTGTCCTGAAAGTCTATTCCATCCCCATGGGTGAGCTGAGGTCAAGAATGACACTGGTTGCATCTGACACTTCTGTTTATATTTTGATACTTTCCAGATATCTCAAAGAACTATCTCTAACTGGTCAAAAATCAGAGGAGTGATGGGTGTGGACCTGGGCTTCAGAGCGCTCCTGACTTGTACCAACTTCCATAGCTGTGCTCTTCAGTACACTCGTGTCTATCAGCTGTGTCACCTACACTGGTGTCCTCCCCTACTGCCACATACTCCAAGAGTAGAAGGAACTCCAGGGTGTGCAGCAAGGGCGGGGAGCCTCCCCTGTACAAAACCACCAGTGATACAAACCCACCCAACAGGCCAGAGCAGCAAGCAGGCAAAGCAGAGTTAGGACAGTTCACCGAAGACAGAATTAAGATTCAGAAACAAAAGACAGTCATACAGCTGGTTCCTCTTAATTCATTGAGGCAAAAGTTTTGTGCTAATAATTTTCTGGACAATGTTTCATGTTTATATCTTATACCCTAAACAACTGCTGTGAATATAACAATATGCATTGTGCTGATTATTGTTACTCTCCTATTGGCTTGTTGTGAAATTGTTTTACTTTAATTTCTTTTCTTCTGTTTAAAATAAAATTAAAAAAAAGATTCAGAAACAGCAAGAGCAGAACACTGTGTTGTAAGAAAGACCCTCCTAACCCCTTACAAAATGCTGGGCACTTGAGGCTCGGAGTCTGAAAGGGAAACGCAGGTAAAACTGAACTGAACAGAGCTGGTCTGATACCTCTAGGGAAATTGCTTAAGAGAACCCACAGCAGAACTAAAACAAAAAACCTCACAGTTCCACTGCTGAAGAACTGGCCCATGGGTGTTTGGCATCCTGTCAGTAAAGAAAACTGGGACAAACCATTTGAGCTCCCAGTAGGACACTGCCAAGGCCAATGGTACCCACAGAAAAGATGGTGGCAACACTGCCACACCTACAGTGATGAGGCAGACACTGCACAACAGGGACTGAGAAAGGTTAACTCCTGGACCAAAAAGATTCTCCTGGCTCTTGGGACAGCTGCATTCACTGACCCTCCTGTCCCCAGGCTTCAGCTCCTGCCCCTTCTCCTCATATCCTCCATGCCCAGCTTTCCAGCCCTGCAGAGACAGCACTGTCTGTTGACAGGCCTGGCCCCTGCTTCTGGGTGGACACACCTTCCTTTCTTTCCTGTGCCATCCCAGGCACTTGGGTTAATATGGAAGGGATCTGCAAGGGGGGCTGGAAGTACCTTTGAAGTCTAATGTATAGTTGTGCTTTCCAGCCTGGAACTTCAGGACGGTGGCCTGGGCATCAGCTCCCGAGGCACAGAAAGCCAGGTAGGCCTTCTCCACGTCACTGCTGCTGATGGTGGTCACAGGGTGCACTGTGCCCTACAAGGGGAAAGCCAGAGAAGTCATGAAGATGAGGAAGCCCCAGTGGTATCCGTGCCACACTCCAGGCATGGCCACACAGACAGTCCCGTCCTGGGGGAGGAGAAAGGTACCAGGGAGAAGGGGGCAGCAGGAGAGGGAGACACAGAAGTTGAGTGACCCAACTCTCCCAAAAGCTGTCCTGTAAACAGAAGGTGCTAAGTATGGGTCCTACCAAGCACAGCAACAGCGTGGAAACAATGGAAAGGAGGTACTGAAGTTCCTCAGAAGGCATGGCATAGTCACTCGAATGGCGGCTAGACATCAACAGCAAGTTCTCCACAGCCACTTGCCTCATGAGCAGAGGAAGCTGCCTCTTTGCCACTTCTCTTATTCCCACCACTCTTTCACCAGACCTCCGTGCTCCTCTACAGTTTTATTTTCCGGGCCCCAGAAAGTTACCTCTTTCCTCACCTCCCCATAGTTACCCACAGGACGGCTAGTATCAGGGCCGGACTGAATGAATTCTGGCTCCCTGCTAGGGCCTGGATGTGGGATGTCCACTAAGGATCACGCTCGGACTTAGTCCGTCACAGTGGACACAGCCATGGTTGTGCAGGATGACACAAAAGAAATACCTTCAGGCAAAACTGACCCAGCTTTTATGGGAACATAGGATTCAACTTTGGAAACCTCCATATAAGACAGAAATAAAGAAGTTGGTTTGCCATTAACAGACCTTACTAAGAGGCATTCTAACAGGCTAGGAGGTTGTGAAAATGAAATAGAAAAGATAAGAGAAGAAACTCATTGCAAAGCAGCTGAGTGTGGAATGGAAAGGATTCCACTCTGGAGGCTTGGTCCCCAAGGTGACCTGTTAGGAGGGTTGGATCCTTAAAAAGGTGGGGCCTAGGAGGAGATGCAAGGGCACTGGGGCACTGCCTTCAGAAAGGGTAAGAGCTGATCTTGCAGAGTGGTAGCGCTGTCTCAAGAGTGGGTGTGAGAAATCAAGCCCACCTATGCACTTGGCCCCTTCTACAAATGACTTAGTCCCTTCACCACGCTGGACCCACCCACGAGAGCCCTCACCAGAGGCCAAACAGATGGGGCTATCTGATCATGGCCTCTTGTGGGCTAAATAAACCTCTTTTCTTTATAAAGGGTCCTACTTCAATTATCTTGGTATATCAACAGAAAATGGACTACTACACTTCCAAACTTGCTGACTCCATCCTTGGTTATCTCAAGTATACAGCAGGAATACTTATCACACTCAGACACATACACCACTATACATCAGGAATGTACTACCCTCGCGGATGTGAAATCATTAAAATAAGGTATGCAGAGCACTCAGTACACTGCCTGGAAAAACACGCTTGATAACTATTACCTATTATCACCAATTCTGACACACACCAATGACTAAAAATGAAAGGCAGTAGACTGGTAACTGCTTCTGTTCCTCTAAATTTTCGTACTTGCCCTTTGCTACCATCCTACTCCTCTTAGATCACAAGTTCCAGGCTTTATGGATACAACCATAAGTGAAAGAGGGGTAGAATAGAATGAGTATACAATTTTTGAAGTGCTCCATTTTGTGATCTTGTATTGGTCCCCTAAATTCCCCTTTCTGACTTTTCAAAACTCAATCATTAGACTTGAGTAGGGAAGGAAGAGGAGGTGGCATAAAAATTCTTTCCAGACAGTAAGGAGTAAGAGAAAACCTCCATTCTGGTCTGAGGAAATGATGCAAGATGTTAAAGAGGCACAGAAAGAGGAGACAAGCAGTTAGACACACACATCAAACCCCAGTCATTAAGGTCAGACTCTCTCAAGACAGCTTGCCACAGGGAGGGAAAAGATGCAGATGGCTGAACAGAAAGCAAAAAGCAAAGTTTTTTGTCCTCAAGAGGGTCTGGGAGGAGAATTCAAGAGCTTAGCTGAGGAAGGCCCATTTGCAGTACTCCAGGACAGGAGTGAGATAAAGAAGGAATGAAAAGCTCCCCACATCACCTGAGGGAAGCCCTGCAGGGATCTGATTCAGACATAAAATTCTGGGGTACGTCTTGAACTTGGATAAGAACCTACGTTTTCTGAGAATCAAGAGAAAACAAACTAAAGAAGAAACAAAAACAGCAACAACAAAAAGAGGCTGCCCAGAAACACGGGGAAAGGAGAACAAGAACAGACAGAAGGTCCCGAGGCCACCCCAGTGACATCTAAAGGAGAATGGATGTACAGCCCGAAGCCACCGAGTCCACACCTGAGTCTTCACCCCCTCACTCCAGCACACAAGCATATCAATGGATCAGTAACAGTCACAGCGGCTGGAACTGCTGTTGGCTGTTTTATGCATTGAGGAACTGCCGTAGGCTGTTTTAAGCATTGAGTCAAGGAGGAAGAACAAGAAAAAGGAAACTCTCAAGTGTG
This sequence comes from Dasyprocta punctata, assembly GCA_004363535.1. Classification (NCBI taxonomy): domain Eukaryota; kingdom Metazoa; phylum Chordata; class Mammalia; order Rodentia; family Dasyproctidae; genus Dasyprocta; species Dasyprocta punctata. The sequence goes on along the minus strand of RJWM01014278.1, from coordinate 5,958 downwards.
GAACAGTCCCCACCTCCCAAGTTGTGAGAAGTCAGTCTGCTCAGGGAACGTACGTTTACAAGGGTCGCTCCCTAGTTGTGTCATCCCATACACTAACCAGGGGTTGTCCCGATCTCTCCCTAGATCACCAAACAAAATACAAGTGATAATGGCCTTTGGTAAGTGCTTCTGGTCAGCCACTAGTCCTAACATCTTGTCACCAGGTAAGCTGGATGGCGCATGATCAGCTAGCGGGCCTCACCTCCTTCACAGCCCCAGCCTCTGACCTCATGCTCCTGACCGAACTTGGGGAAGCTCTCTCTCTCTAGACCAGATCCAAAAGCACCCCTAGCGGGAGTGACCAGCTGTGCCTGACCTGCAGATTCGGGGAGCATACCTTCTCTTTCCATGTCCAGGGGACCTGGGATGTATCATCCTAGGCATGGTGACAGAGAAAGATCCCTGTCCTCCAGGAGCTTACATCCAAGTGTGGCCAGAAGAAAAGGCCATTCCAAGTGCAATTAAGAACAAGAAATCAGTTCTATAACGAAGTTTCTCATAATGTAGAGGGTCAAAAAGGATCAGGGCCTGTAGTCAAGAGAGGGGCCCCTAATCTCGCACTTCTGCAAATGACTAGGGACTCCCTTTAATCTCATCTACCCGGAACACCTCCTCATTGATAGTGGCAGCTATTTGACCGGGACTCCAAATCAATTCCTGGCAGGATTCAATTTTCTATTCTTGCCCACCTTTGAGAAAGTTACAGAAACAGGTAAGAAAAAACCAGGTTGAAAACTTAAAACTTTATACCACAGCTACCCAAATACATCTAGGCTAATGTATCTTTTTTTTTTTTTGGTTGGTACCAGGGATCAAACTCACTGCCTCACACTTGCCAAGCAGGCACTTGTGCCGCTGAGCTAAATCCCCAACCTGCTATGTGTCTTTCTATCCCATTTAACAAAACAAATGAACAAAGTTGATTTCATTCCAATTTTTTGTCACTCAGTTCTCACGAGACAGAGAAGCCCAAATGTTCAAAGAAGGAAGCCCATGCAAACAAACTCCTAATCACTTTATTCTGCCAAGAGGTCCCCAAGCCAGTGCAGATCTGGGATCTCGGGTCCTTGCTCTGTCAAGGACATCCCTTATAATTTTTATGTTCATGTGGAGCAGCTGTTCCCTCCTGGACCACACACTCACCCTCTTCCTTCACACTTACTTGTTTTCCATATTCCTGCCAAGAACCAAACTCATCAATCCAGTACCAAACCCAGTCAGTTGTGAGGATGAAGTAGGGGGGTTTGGTGACTGAGGAGGCTGTGGAGAGGCGGCGAGCCTGGGTAGTGCCAAACGTCATGGAGTTAAAATTCAGTGTATCAGTCTGGCCATGACCAGGTGACTCAGCACACACTATCCTGTAAAAGAAAACACAGGGCAGTCTAAAAACTGCACCCACGGGACCTTCAAAAGCATTCCTCAGCTTCTGCCCAAGGGAACACACAGACGGTAGAGGCAAATATTAAATGGGTCACACCCATTTTTTAGAACTATTTCCAGAGACAGGAAAAACTGGTTTTTTTTTTTTGTTTTTTTTAAGAAAAACTGTTTTTTAAGATCAGTTCTATTATGCAAAAATAAAATCAGATTATAAAAGATGATAAGTTTTCATGAAAACAGCTTATATTACAGAACAAAAAAATGCTGGTTAAGATATTCTTTTTCCAAATGCATTGAGACTGGGAGCATAGCTCCATAGTAGAACACTAGCCTAGCATGTGTGAAACCCTAGGTTCAACCCCCAGCATCATGAAGGAAAAAAATAAATAACAAAATGTTCAGCCAAACTGGCAACAACAGAAATCCTTGGAAAGCAAAAGAACTACCGTTAACACATACAGAGCATCCACTGTGTGACCAGACCCTCAGTAGGTTTACACCTTCACAACCCTCGGGGTAAGTCTAAGATCCCCACATCACAGATAAGAGACAAGAAAATTTCCACAAAGTTTCATTGAACATAAACTGAAAATCGAAACACGTGGAAGGAAGCAAGACACCAACAGAAAAATGGAGCTGACAAAAACAACCAGACCATGAAAGGTTACATTCTCATATCCAAACACATAAAAAGTGTTTCTAAAGAGTAAAATGCCAAGAAGAACCAAAACAATTTGAAGGGGGAAAAAAAGGCTTTGCCTTTGAGAAGCCAGAACTTCCCCCAAAGCTCTACCCAGCAAGACGGTGTGCTGTGAATATACAGATGACCAGACCACGCCTGGCAGCCAAAACAGATTTAAGTGTATTTGCCATCCTGGTACCCGCTGCAGTTAAATTTTACCTCACATTTAATATGCAGAGGTGTAGAGAACTTCTCAAAATAAATAGACAAAAACATAGCTGTCTCTACCCCTTAAAACGGGCAAACAGCAGGGATGGACATTTCATGGATACAAAAACGGCCAATGGACATGTTGGGAGTATCCTCAAAGGCATCAGGCCAAGGGAAGTGAGCTAGCAGTTCACACTCCCAGCCAGGAACTATCAGTGTCAGACACCACCAGTGTGAGGGGCACGTGGCAACAGAGACTGCCAGTGAGGGTGGAAAGGTGCACAATCACCCTAAAGGGCAGTCTGTCATCCCGACAGAGCCAAGGATAGGCACAGCCCCCCTGCAAGCTTCTGCCCGCGGACGTCCCTCCCTAGGAACTCCAGAGCACACACAGGAGGCCAGACACACGCACGTAAACGTGTACTGTTTTTTACAAGAGCTATGAGAACCCGCAAGACTAACCTGCATGAGGAAAAGTCAGAACTGTGGTGGCCTGGGGGCTGGAATGACTGGGAGGGGACACGAAAACTTCTGGGGTGACAAAATGCCTTGTATCACTATCAAAGTGTGGGTCACAGGACTGTATGTGTTAGTCAAAGCTCACACTGGCAGGTGTAAATTTCATCTCAGAAACAAAAATTATGGGAGGTATGTGAGCCCATTTAATCCTTATAAGGGGAGTAACTTGTTTCACATATTTAACCAACAGTAATTTGCAAATAATTCATTCCAAGTTCAAAGTTACGTTACATATTCAAATGGAACTGTACTACAGCAAGTTTAACCCAAGATATGATAAGTATTTGAAAATAAGATTACCTGCTACTTTCCTATTTGTTCTACACTAAGTGAAAATACTGGGACACACTTGTGTTAATAAAAGTTAAAGGTTAAATAATAAACAGGTCAGCCATATAATTTTACAGAAAAGGTTAAAACTTCAAAAATTACCACCTCTTGCTTTTCTGCAATAAATGAATGAATAAAATATGATCAACCCAAATAGCAAATAATTAAGAACTCACTTGGTCTTAGTACCACCTCCCAGCTACTCTTTGAAAGGCGAACAGAGCCACCAAACTGCCAACATGAAACGAACCGCTGACTTTCAGTCTAGTATCCATCTCTAGACGAGGCTACATGCGTGTATCCACATATGCATGCATGCATGCGTGCACGCAATGTGTTAAGGCCACCAAAAATAACCTCTGCTGTTTAGACTTCCTACACTACACAAAACCTGAGCACAAGGGACAATTCTTACTTGTCTCTTCCAGGACTGCTGTAGGCCTCTTCGATAAGCTCCATTTTGTCCAAATCCTTCCATTTGTCGCCGTCCAGGAACTGCCATCGATAAGGCAAATGGAAATGAACTCTGTGGCACTTGTCTAAAACAGAAACATAAAGTAGTAAGACAGCTGGTGGACACAGCAGTGTGGCTTGCGGTTGTCAGTGAGTGTGGTGTGGCCACTGGCCTCAGGGTAATCTGGAAGTTCTGAGGAAGTCTGTTTTCTTAGCGCAGTGACACATGAGCATTTAGAGACTGAAATACTGGGTATCTTATTATATACACCTTACTTTTTATCTCCCTTATTAACAGGACTTAACGTTTATTTTAAAAATATGTACGTGAGGGCCAGGGATATAGCTCAGCAGCACAGCACCTGCCTGGCAATATGAGGTCCTAAGTTCAATTCTCGTTACCAAAACAAACAAACGAACAAAAGATTCATGTGTAAGAGCTGTATCGCCCATGAATGTCATTTCATTTGACTGTAAAGAAGCTGGTACACAAGGTCAAAATGGTTCCCACTCCGGCAAGCGGTAGTCAATGTCATAGGAATGGGCAGAGGTCGCACCACAGGTGGCACCTGATTTGTCTCTGCAAGAAACCCAACCCACCCCACATGGGACTCAAGGGGCTTAGCAATTGCTCAGATCTCTGGTGGCTAGCAGCCTTGCCCCTTCCCCTACCCTTGCAGATCCTCACACACACTGCCACCCCACCTGCATCTGCAGTCTCCTCTCTGCCTTCTCGTGTCCCTCTCGCAACTGTGTCCCCTCTGCCCCATCCCTGGTCCCTGGGCACTGAGCATGCTGGAGCCTGCCTCAGCCTTGATCATGCTGACCCTGCCACTCAGAATGCAGACCACACCCTCTCTCTGTCTTGCTGTGGCCTCTATGAGCTCTGCTACCTCCCTACGGGGGACCAGAATGGCTGAGAGGACCACAAAGCACACTGCACTAGAGGGCTACCACTGACACACACTGAGGGGAAGGACACCTGCCCAGCAAGGAGCACAGTACTCCCAGGAGAAACGAAGCGATGATTAGAGCTACTCTGACTAAACACACACATGTGGGGACTATTTCCCCTGGAGGAGAACTGGTCAGTGGAGGACGATTTAAGAGGAAAGACTTCTGTGTGTTTTAAATTGTGAACCACAAGAATATGCTACATATTCCAGTCGGGTGTGGTTGCACATGCCCATAGTCCTAGCACTCAGGAGGCTGTGACAGACGGACTGTGTCAGTTTGAAGCCAGCCTGGGCTACACAGTAAAACCCTATCTCAAAAAATAAAAAAGGAATATATTACATAGTCCATAAAAATAAACATGTAGTTAGTTAAGTGAACAAGGTGTTAGTGTGCCAGTGCACCTGTAGTGGAACTAATGTGAAGAGACACGTGGTGGCACAGTATACACAAATACACACACACACACACTTGTGCATGTTTAACATCTTTCTATACATTCAACAAGGCAGGGCACAGCTACACTGGAGACTTCCAATCTGCACAGAGAGCACACAGGCTCAGAGTCAGATGACACAGACCAGCGCAGTGAGAACAAGACTCTCTACCCCAGATAGTGCAGTGCAGTGTGGAGATGCTGCCGGCTTCCCAAGGATTTCCTCTATGCTTCCCAAATGAATATACATGTGGGGAGACAGGGTTACTCAGAAACAAAAGCAGATGACACAGCCACCAACATCCCTTGCCCCCCACCCCAGGCCCTGGCTACACACCAGCAGCTGCCCCACCAAGCAGCACAAACCTGCTTTATCATCACTGGGACAGGGGCCTGGAATCAAAGTCAGCTTTCTGGAGTCAACCAGCAGACAGACACACAAGGATCCTCAAGTACAACACTACAGACAGACAGCAGAGACCCACCCAACACATCAGGGTCGATACAGGGAGGGTAGCTGGCAACACCAAGGAAAGTGGTGTCAGAGTTACCAGGAGAGTATCGGGGTGCACCTAACAGAAAGCTGCACCCTAAGCCGGTGCGAGGAAACCACCACGGGGACTATCTGTCTTGGAACAGGCAAATATTTTTAGGCAACCAAAAACACAAGAAAATAAAAAGATATTAAAACAGATACAATATGGACAAATATTAAACAGGTACCAACATTAAAATATGTGATAAGAAGACATGATAAAAATGAACATGAAAGACTAAGAGAATAGATTTTCAAAGTACATAAATATAAAACTCTTCACATTCACTAACAAGATCAAATAACTAAAAAGTAGTCACAAATGACCAATGCTGTACGACTGCATTTTGTATGAAATATCTAGAGTCAGCACTCTGGGAGGCTGAGGCAGGGGGATTAAGAGTTCAAGCCCGGCAGGCA